>PVKS010009995.1:0-61832 GCA_004027875.1 Aplodontia rufa | reverse complement strand
CTGCGCCCAGCCTGCACTGTGCCCAAGGCAGAGTTAGAAGTGACGGGATTGAGTCTTGACCCTGGTGGTCACCTGGGTGTGATATTACCAAACTACTTGCCCCCTCTTGGTTTCAGTTATTCATCTGCAAGGTGTGGGTTCTTCCTCCAGGGTGCAGTTGGCCTTGCAGAGGGCAGATGCTAAGTCAGTACAACCTGTCCTCGAGTTGCTGCTCATGATTCCTTTCCCTGGCATTCAGGGCCCTGTGCAGCCTGAAGCTGTCCTGCCTTCCAGTCCCAGCTACTCCTGCCACGTCCCACATTCTCCACTCACCCCTCAGCACCTGCTGCTTCCTCCCTGACTGCCTTCCCCCTCCCTCCTCTCTGGTGCACGCCCTCCCTTTTGCACCCCGTATCTCTGGCTTTGCCTTTTGTATTGATCCCCTCACCCTGAGGCCTGTGCACTTTCCCTCCCCAGTGAAAGGTGTAATTGCTCTCAGCACCTGAGGCTCCTCCCTGCCACACCTCACCAGCTGCCTGGGCCTCAGGTGTCCTTGGATGTGACTGCCCTCTTCTGTACTGGATAAACTTGTCACCTTGGACTCTCAGACTACAGTTGGCAGCTGCCTCTGTTGTTAGATTAGAAGCTCCTAGAGGGTAGGGAGCACATTCCACCCATCCCGAAGCAATGTGCTAACACATTTGCTGACCTAGTCAGGCCAGCTGTTGGTAAGGAGCGACAAGGGTAGGTGACAGCCTGTGGGACACACCCCTGCCCTTCAGGGACTCACAGTGTAGCTGACACATACACACACACTCACAAAACTCGGAGGAATCAACCCTAAGTGTCTGTTTGTGGGAAGATTAGAAGGAGAGAAAGTCTAGTGCTCTGGTGCACACTGCTCCCCGGCAAGCAAAGGAGCAAGGCCCTGGGGCGCAGTGCAGCTCCCATGACCTCAGAATCACTAATGCGTGGTCACACAGGCCGGCACATAACACTGTGTCCGCAGGGAAATGGCTAGGGCAGAAGTCTGGTCCCTGCACCTGGGTGCCAGGTGGGAGGCAGGAGCACGAGGAGTGTCAGACGTGGAGGAGATGTTGTATCCTGATGGGGTGGTGCTCACTGTGCATGTCTGCCATCGGACCATCCCTTCAGTCCCCTGTGTGTGCCTGCATGCCAACTGGGCTCCAGTTAAGTCGACCTGAAAATGAACAGAGAAGCAGTTTTAGGCCACCACATTCTAGCGCGACAGCACAATGAACCAGGCCCACCACTGAGGCAGAAAAAGTTAGGCAGTTCAGTGTAGGCAGAACAATGTGGGTTGATAAGGAGAAAATCAACTGATGGTCATCTTTCCTGAGAGGGCAAAGACACCTGCCAAAGCAAGGTAGGCCCAGATGCGGACACTCCCTGCTGCTAAGGAAGGAACCACATTCTTTCTATTGGCGCCTAAGGCATGGATCAAAGACTGGACCAGAATTTCCCATGCCTGTGTCCTAGGCACAGGAGCAGGGAAGCAGTGACCAATCGAGGAGAAGATGTCATATAAAAAGGGGCAAAGCTCACTGCCCCATCGGCTCTGACCGTTTCCCCCCACTCTGGAGGAAGTCTGCTCTTTTCCCTATGCTTTACTTTCTATAATAAAATCCATCTACAATGCTTGCCTTGGTGTCCCTTGGTTTCATACTTCCACTCCGAGAGGACAGGCACCCGACATCCACATCACCGGCATCACCACCACTGCCTCCAGCACCAGCAGCGAGTCCAGGCCCTGGGGGCATGAAGAAGGGCCTGGGGATGGACCAGAGCCAGTGCCTGGTGGTGGCATCTGCAGCCTCTTTTGAATTAACCACTGTGCAAGAGATCCAGACCCCAGAGAGAACTTTGCAAATAAATAGTATTTTAACAAACAGGCAGCACGGATGACAAGCAAAGCTGGGCCAGGCCAAGGCTGCGTTCACACACAGGTCCTTTGGCCCCAAGCTGTTCCCTCTGCTTCGCTGGCCTTGCATTCCTGGAGAATTCCTGCTCCTTCCTCAGGCAGGGCCCCTCCTCCTGGGAGACTCTAAGGCTCCACCCTTCCCGTCCCCTCCCTCCAGGCAAGGTCGACTTTCCAGGGTCCCAGGTGACCAATCCCTCCGGATCCCTGACCTTCTCCCCCTGCACCAAGTTGCTCAGTCTCCAGTCTCCCCAGGCCCATCCGTGGTTCCTCGGGTGCGCTGGCCCACTAACCAGTTGCTTCTCTAACTAGAGCTATCGTCTAGAACCTTGTGCAAGAGGCCACATCACCTCTCCAGGGCTGGCTAGGGGCCTATCCAGTTTAATTTTCATCCCATCTCAGCCTATTGTCTGCCATGATAGCGTAGCTGGATCTCTTGTATTGCTGGTCCTGTGGTTTGCAGAAGTTTCTAGAAGGTCCTCTGAGCACTTGTTACCACAAACCTAGGGCAGCCAACAGTAGCAGAAAGCCCGCCCATGTGGCAACCCCTCAGCCTGAGCACGCGGGCTGCCTGTGGGGACTCCTTCCAGCCACGGGCTACCTCATGGCGGGAGAGTCCAAAACAACCATCCAGGACAGAAGATGGGGACTAGGTAGCAAAGGCACAACTGCGGTGGCACTGCAGGGACCTTGGAGGAGGAACAGAGAAGCAGGAGAACGCCTTTCTGCCCTCTAAACACAGGGGGTGGCAAGGAGGAAAATCAATCAATCAAAGTCGCTGGGAGCAGGTCCCCTCTGCAAGGAAAGACACGCTATTTTCGGTTTCTAAAAGCCACTAGCAGCAGGGAGAAAAGCCCACGTAAACCCGGATGTGGCAGAGGCCTCTGAAGCAGAGCAAGGTGTGTGGAGAGCCATTCCACTCTGCCTCCTGCAGCTGGTTGAAGACCCAGGCCTGGGAGTGTGATTGTGTATTTGTTCCAACTGATACCGGAGCCGTTTGCTTTGCACAATGTGACTTTGTTCCTTTGTTGTTCCATAGCTGCTGCTTAGGGAGGAACAAACCCGTTAGCCACTTGCTGAGAGTGAAACCTGGTCTTGCAGGCTGCACATTGCTGCCCAGGAAACAGGTGGCTGTGAGGACAGTGTCTCCGTCAGTGCAGGGAGGGGGCCCGCGGCCACCCTTGCCCACTGCCATCGGGGGCCGGGGAGCGGTGTCTCCAGCTACACTGGGCTCAGTCAGTGCCATCCCCAGGCATACACAACTGGCCCTGGACTACTTCTAAGAAGGTGCTGAAAGCCATTGATCAGGAACTGGGGATGACAGTCTTGGATTAGTTACATGTCATTTGCAATTCGGATCCCCAGGAGAGGGGATGCTAGCTGCATTCTGAAGGACAAAGGGACCCCAAGTCCTGAGTGGCAGGCACTGTACTCAGCACTTTTAGGTGCTGTCTGTGCATGGCCAAGGTGCAGGACCCCAGCAGCCTCATGCACAGGCACGAGGATGCCCTGGAGCCAGGCTGCGAGGGCTGCCGCGTGCCTCTCTTCACAGTGATATCATTGTGGTCTTAGAAATGGCCCCACACCAGTCCTTGGTGACCACCTAGGGCCATTGATGCAGGACCAGTGTCAGTTCAGGGAAGAGAAGATAGGCCCAGAGCACATGGGTGTGGGCTTAGGACACTAGAGTAGGGGGTGGAAAGTGGAGTGGTGAGGAGGTGGCCGTCACTGAAAGCTTGTGCTCCACGCTGGACACTGGACGAGGTTATGATGATGGTGGGGTCCTCAGCTCTACCGATCGGGCAGCAGGGAGGGCAGGCTCCTCCTCCACCTCTTCCAGCCCTGCCTCCCTCCCCTGCCACAGGGGACCCATGAGCTCCTCAGGCTTGGTCAGTGGCTCAAGGCTGGCTCTTGGCCATCAGGGCTGATGGCAAGTTTCTACAACTCCCTGATGGATCATCTCAGAGGCCACCTTGGGCATGCACAGTGCACAGGCTTGATATTTGCCTTCAACTCAAAACTGGGCTCTGAACACCCTTACTTGAGGCACAGAGAGAAATGACTCTGATCCAGCCAAGCCTGTGACAGCACACAGGGGAGCAGAGACTCAGGGACTGACACACATGGTGATGGCCATCTGATTCTTCACCAGAAAACTCTGCAGACAGGTGATGGAGCAGCCTTGCTGGTTCCTTTCCTCTTAGCCATCTGACCCTTCCTGGCTGTGTGGAACTTCTGCCTGACACAGTGTGAATGACGCTTGGATGAAGAGTGGTCAGCCGGGCAGAGGCCTCTCCGTCCTGCCCCAGAGTCTGCCATCAAAGTCTGGTGTGGGCTGGCAGCTGCCAGAAAAACACATCAAAACATCTTAAAAAAAAAAAAATTGAACCAAGAGGAAAAGTGGGAAATGAGGAAAACCTCAAGAAAGGTTTGTATAAGAAGAGAAATAGGTGGGGTGCGTGTACATCAACTCCAAACACAGCGCTAAGGACACAGAAATGCACAAGAGGTTCTGAGCGACTCCACCTGTTGTATTAGGACTGTCCAATCACAGGGAGGAGAAGCCACCGCAGCTCTGCTCCCAGCTCTGGGGGCTCACCCAGCCTGTCTCAGTCACAGGCTCCTCAAATGGCGTCTGGCAGCTGAGAAAATGTATCGACCTGTTTGTGGAACGTCACGGAAGCGTGCACCTGTCAGGACAGCAGTGCTGGGCTGCCCTCTTCCAGGCACCAGCACACAGTGGGTCCTCCTGCTTCCTGTGGTTCTGATCTTCCTGCATTTGGGTCCTCCACCCAAATTCCCAAATTCTCACCTGGAAATCCTTACTCCACAGGTGAGACCATTAGGAGGTAGGCGCAGTGGGTGGGGAGCAGGTCAGGAGCGTGGGTTAGCGCCCTGGAGGAAGGCCCTGGAGAGTTTGTCTACCCCTGCCACCAGGTGAGGGCGCAGGGAGAAGAGGCATCCCTGAAAGCCAGCGGCGGCTCAGCAGCCAGTCTCGATCTTGGCCTTCCAGCCTCCAGAAGGGCGAGAAACGAATTTCTGTTGTCATAAGCACCTAGCCTGTGGCATTGTTACAGCAGACCGAGCTGAACTAAGACATTGTCCACCACCACATAACAAACCTGCTCATTCTCTAATTATCTGAGCATGACATTTGGGCCCTTGTAACATGGCGGCATAATGCCTTATCTTGTTCCCTAATCACTAGTGAAAAGAGTCTTGGATCTGGAGTCAGTTTAAATCTCAGTTTTGCTACTTAATCCTTATGTAACCTGAAAAAAATGTATTTCCCTTCTCTGTGCTTGGATTTCTTACATGGGAAAATATATTGTAACACAATTGTGTTTGCAAAGCAATTTTTATTACTTCAAATACGTGTATCTCTTCCTCTGCCGCCCCAAGCAGACTGTGACTTCCACGTCAAGACACATTTATGTCAGTTGTGGAATCAAACACAGTGTGGAATGTTTGTTGATTGACAAGCGTCTCTGCCTTCTTTCTCCTGTCCTTGTGGGTTTCGGCCAGTGTGTTATTATAAGCCAAACATTTGCCAGTTACCAGAAGCAACACAAAGTGCACACCTAAGTTCAATGGATCTCAGTGACATGCTCCCTGCACCGAAAGAGGCTGCACACTCGTCTCTGTGGCCGACTTGGGCAGCTGGGGCACCACTGTTCCCATGAAGTATGCAGTGATCTTTGTGTTCTACGTAACGTATTCCAGTTCTACGTTTTGAATCCGCGCGGCTCGCACCTGGGCTGACCATTAATGGCTGCGTTTACTGAGTGCCTAGTGTGCGGTGATGCACTAACACAGGGACTCTTGGGAACTCTGTGAGCCCTGAGCTAGCATTTGCCGGTGTCCATGGTTCAAATGTTCTTGCTGTGGCCAAGTTCAAGCTGCCAGCATGATGCCTCTGGACGTAGCACACCCCCATGTGCCAGCAGGTGCTGCTCCCCTCCCACACGGTGTCTGGTGCATACGAGCAACAATTCCACCACTGTGCAAGGAAGACGTGGTTGGCTCCATCCTGCCAAAGAGGAAACAGAGGCAGAAGATTCTTCACTCCAAATCAGACGCATGGAAGCAGTGAGTGGGATTTAAACTCCCAAACCCACCACCATCCCGTGCCCCTGTATTTCTTGCCTCTGAGCTGTGCATGAGAGAATATGACAGCCCATTTGTCATGGCTGCTAGCAGGAGGAGGACATGGGAGGAGACTTCATCATGGAGGTGCTCAGAAGAGACATGGCCGCTCCTGCCCTCACCAACCAGCAACGTGAGCCAGCTATCAAACCCTGCTCTAGGGGGCAGGGAGGGTGATTCCAGCCATCCCAAGGGGGTTTGGCTGGCCCTGTGGTTGGCGCTAACTCCTCCCAGGGGACCAATGACTGCTGTCCTGAAGGCTGTGTCTGGCGAGATGGCAAGCAGCACTCACGCCGGTTCTGTTACTGCCTCCTGTGACTCGTTTCTTTGGGGTTGCGCCTTGCTGCTAGACCCAGATGGAACCAGAGCAGAGCAAAGCATCACTTCCCACACTCACAGTCTCAAAGAGGTCCTGCAAAATGAAAAATTTAAGACCATGTTCAACTATTTTTTCATGTAAGGGCAGATTTTTGTCCTCAGTGTCTCTTCTACAGACCTGGTGGGATAGCCACAGATGCCCCTGGAGTCTGCTTCACAAATCCACAATTCTTCCAGGCTTTCAGATGCCTATCAGAAAAAAAAAAGATACAAATCCCAGTCACCCACGGTAAGACATGCAGGGACAAAAAAGAAGGAGCAGGGGCTCGAGTGGTGGCTCGGCAGTTATGACGTTTACTTGGCGTGCACAAGTACGCGAGTCCAAACCCCAGCACCACGTTCACAACTAAGTGTCGGAGCAACGATGGCCATGTGAAAAACTAAATCAAATTGATTCTCTCTGTCCCTCTCTCTTTAAAAAAAAAGAAAAATGAAGGAGCAGGGTGGATCCAAACTCCTCTAGAGGAGCTCAAGTCCTGGACGATCAGAAATGCGGAGTTTCGTCGCAGCCAAGGAGAGCTGTGTGCACCCAGAAATCCGGGGAGCAACATAAGAAGATGCCACCTGCGACAGGAGAAAGAGCCTGGGGGAGACTGCTTGGGACCATGCTCCTGGCTGTCCCCAGCAGCAAGTCCAGTCCTACCCTTCCTGCGGAGAAAGAGGGACAGACCAAGCAAGGGAAGCAAATGAGGGCCCCGAGGCAAAGCCAAGGAGAGCGCAGCAGTCGGCTTCCTTGCGGGGGTGCAGTTCCCAGGCCCCCCCGTGCTCCCCAGCACCAACACTGACCCTGTCTGGACAAGTGGGGGGGGCAGGGGACAGCACCGCCACACAGGGCACTGGAGCCCATTGTCCACGGGCAAGTCACAGTAGCTTCATCCTCTAGAGAGGGTCACGGAGTCATGGGTCTTAGACTCACGGCTGCCTCCGAAAAGTTTCCAGCAAGTGTAGCCACTGGGTTCTGTCTCCTTCCATCCTTCCTGCTGTCTTCTGCCTCCTGCCTTCCCTACCACTCAAGGGCGGGCTCTGCTGCGGGACTTGGTGAATCCACCTTCAGGCATCTGTGTCCTTATTTTGCTCATAACGTAAGCAGTGATTCCTACCCCTCAGGTGGTTGTGTGAGTTATACAAGGTGTGAAATGGATCCAAGCATCTACACGTACAGGCAGCCTCCTCCTACTCCTCGCCCCCTGGCCTCCTCTTACTCCTCCCTCCCTAGCCTTCTCCTCCTCCTCCCTCCATGGCCTCCTCCTCCTCCTCCCTCCATGGCCTCCTCCTACCCTTCCCTCCCTGGCCTCCTCCTCCTCCTCCCTTCCTTCTCTGGGCAGTGGACTATGGTGGTGATTTTTGACCCTCAGGCCCTCCAGGCCCTTCTCCAGCACTGTAAGTCATGCACAGGGACTAGGTGATTCCTGCAAAAGCCATCGAGCGCCAAGGTGCCAGAAGCAGGCAGGCACTTTAACTGAACTATTTTCTACAATGACTCTAAATTTCAAGTTGGAAGATAGTCCCTGAGTCTCCGCCTGCTGGGAGGGGTGATGAGGCAATTCAGGGCAAGGAGCTGCCCCAGTGTGGCAGTCCTGAGCCCGGGAAGGCTCCACTGGAAGGAGGCAGGGCACATGCGCGGCCTCAACCTGGTGGAAGCGGGCTGTGTCCAGTGCCCCACAGGCTGTCAACCTTAAGAACAGAAGGACAATGAGACCTCAGGGGAGGGGAAGGCAGAGGTGGGCAGGGGAGGGACATCAGGGCACCCAGGACAGTGGGTGCTGTGCAGACTGGGGGACAGCTGTCATTGTCTGCTGGGCCTCCTCTGGGCTGGTGAGATGGTTGTGTCTGAAGAACGGAGCTTTGGAAAGAGCAGGCTGCAAGGCTGTGGGGAAGACTGAGGTTCCAGAGTTACCTTGGAGAGCCCCATCTAGGAGAACCCGTTCCCCATCAGCTGTTTTAAGGGGTTGAGCTCCTCCCTAGTTCAGGGGCAGGGAGAATTCTACCCACAGGAAGAGTTCAGAGGCCTGGCTACACCTGTCCAACACTGCAGGTGTTCAGGGGCACCTGCTGCTTCCTGGATGCCCTGGAAAGGCCAGCAGCCCAGGGAAGGCCGGGCTCTCCGCCAGACTTCTAAGGTGGAAAATCGAGGGGCAACTATTCAGGCCATCAGAGCTACAGCTGTGAAGCCTGTCCAGGGCCAAGTCGGTGATCCCTGATCCAGGGAGAGGCTCCAAGCACAGATTCCGGATGGAATCAGGGTCCCCAGGGCCCTGCCTTCTCCTTCCTGAGGTTCTTCCTGCTCTAGGGACAAGCTGTGTGCTCGCCCAGCGGCACTTCTGCCCAGGCTGGTGGGAGCAGGAGAGGCAAATCCCTGTGGTTCCTGCAGCTCTCCAGCATGCCCAGAGACCCTGCAGCCCCGCGTGCTGCTCCCCTCCTGCATTGTTCATCTCCCGCTGCTTGGCTTCTCTGCTATGCCCTGC
Organism: Aplodontia rufa; assembly: GCA_004027875.1. Lineage (NCBI taxonomy): Eukaryota > Metazoa > Chordata > Mammalia > Rodentia > Aplodontiidae > Aplodontia > Aplodontia rufa. The sequence goes on along the minus strand of PVKS010009995.1, from coordinate 52,925 downwards.
CTTCCTTCCAGAGAGGAGGCAAGTGGAGAAGCTGGTGCCCATTCCTCAAAACCAGCAGGGAGACTGGAGGATTAGGGGCCAGGCAAGGGTAGAGAGAGGGAGGGAGGAAGGGAGGGGGAAGCTGGCTCCCAGGCTGGACCTGACAGTCCACCAGGGAGGGCAGGCACAGCTCCCTACCTAGGCGCAGGCACTGGCTCCAAGCTCGCAGGAATAGCTTTAATCTTTCGTGTTGCTTCTGCATGGCAAATACATGTATTGTATTATGTATGTGCAGCCTTACAATCAAAATGCATCCTCTGTAGTAAAAAAGAAAAAAACACTAATTATGCTTTGGACCTGCTTCATAGAGGTCTGGGAGCATAATTTAAATAAAAACTGTACTCATGACTAGCAATGCTACTACTCTGATTTGATTTTTAGCCCTAAGAATTTTCCAGCCCGCCAGCCAAACCAACACTTGGGCGGATTTACAGTGTTCTGGGAGCAGCCTGGGATGCGGAGCTCAGTGGGACCCACCCGCACAGCACCCAGCACCCAGCCCAGGGGAGGCCTGCAGGAAGCATCAGCGAATCCACGGGCGCAACTTCTGGTGGACAAGGCTGGCCTGAGGAGAAACAATGGACCATGGCCCAGGCCTCACCACAAACCCCAGAAGGTGAGAGCTGAAAGCCATCTTAGAAATCACCAAATGCTTGGTGCCACTCGAGATAACAAGAAACGCTGACTATTTCAAAACGGGTGGAAGAAATGGTTTCTAATGTTTACTACGAAGCATGAATGGTTGAGGGGACGCATATGCCTCCTGCAGTTTGGACATTACAGTGTGGACATATATCAAAACATCACTGGACACTTCATCCGTACATACGTGTACTGCTTTTATGTGTCAATTGAAAATGCAGTACACAATTTAAAAAAATACGACTCTCTAACAAATAGTTTCTAATTTTAAAAAAAATCATCAAATCCATTTCCCCTGTTTCAGATGAAGAATGAAGTGAGGCCCAGAGAGCTGAGACCACTCCAGGCTCCTGACTATCCCCTTGTTCCTCTGTCTACACTCTTGGCCCTTCCAGCCACTGTGATTTGTCTGCTAGTCTCAGAGAACTTGAAAGGGGACGTTCATGCCTGTAACGAAGGTGGCAGAGGTGGCTTGCCCGGCCTTCGGGTGGTGCATGCTGTATGCTCCCAGGAGGGACTTGACAGGACCTGACCCTCTGCTTTGCAGAGTCTGTCCAACTGCCACCTGCCACGCCTGCCAGCGTGGCCCTCGATTCCACAGGCTGCCACCGGAGCTGGGAGCCTGATTAGAGACCCTGCTTTCCAGTCTACCAGCAGCAGTTGCTAAGCTTCCCGTACCCTCTGCTGATTCCCAAAAGCAATCCTTCCAAGTATCCAAACTGGGACAAGAAAGGAGAAACCTGTCATTATGTGAACTAGTGGTCTGGGCATGGCCTGCAGGAGCCTGCGTCAGCAATCTGCCTCCTGTGCCGAGCACCTGCAGTGTGGCAGGCTCGCGGATGAGCTGATGTGGTCTCATGTCAGGGAGACTTAGGGGGACATTAACGCTGTTGCAACTGCAGTGACAGAGGTGAAGACGGAGCACCCCAGACACAGAGCAGGGCTGAGGAGGGAGCAGCGAGGGAACATCTGGCCCGGGGATTGCAACAACCAGGCATTGGGAAGAGAACACAGCCCCCTTGGGGCTCCAGACCCCTGATGCCCCACTCCCAAGCAAGCTTCGGACAGCGCACGTGCACTGGAACCCAGAGGCGCCAGGTCTTGTAAGCGAAAGCACAGGGCTCCTGGCTAAATGTGAAAGTCAGGGAGGCAACATGCAGTTTTCAGTGCATACCCCTAAATATTGCATTGGATGCACTTTCCGATGTGATATCTTCTAAATAACATAAACAAAATGCTATGAATTTGAACTAAAAAATTATTTGTCAGTTAGTTCTCTGAAATTCAGGTTTAACTGAGCATCTGAGCTTTTATCTGGAAACCCTTTTTTGTCTGTTTTATTTTGATTTTTTAAACAGAGAGGGACAGTAAAAGATAGGGAGAGAGAATCAGTTTTATTTAGTTTTTCATGTGACTTTCGTTGCTCTGACACTTCGTTGTGTACTTGGTGCTGGGGTTGGAACCTGCGTCCTCTTGCATGCCAGGCAAGCGCCATCACCACTGAGCCGCCGCTCCAGCCCCTGGAAACCCTTTTCCAAGACCAACAGACCAGATACCAGAAAGCCCCTCCCACCAAACCCCGGGCTGTGTGGGATGCCCAGGTTGTGTTGGGGAAGATCAACCAAGTCAGGAGGCAGAGATGGAAAGGTGGCTGTCTCCTGGCTCCTGGTGGCATGGCTGTTACACCTGGGCGTGTTTCTACAGAGCAACCCACGTCCACAGCTGTCGCAGGCCAGGCCGATTCTTCAGCCCTCTCTGTGCACAGGCCACAGTGTGCCTCCCCTCTGTTCCCTCCAATTTCCCGCTTCACAGCCCGAGATCTGAAGAGTTGCGCTGGGTGATAGAGAAGGGCATTGGGGCTCTGCTGAGAGGCCCCTCTTCCCCACAGCTCTGGTTTCCCCCTTGTTTTGACAGTTCAGCTCTAGTTTAATATCACTGAACTTTTCTCCAGGCAAACAGGGCTTTGAAACTCAATCCCCACACTGTTTACATGTTTTCTTCCCCCTTGCGAGCACAGTTAATTCACCCTTCACTTTCTTCACTCAAAACAAACACTGGTTTTAGGCATTCAGCTTTTTAGAACTGCATAGCTGTGAGCGGAAAAAACAACACGTGAAACAGGATGGGCCCTTGAGCCTCGTGACAGGCAGGTTAGTGTCTCTGCCCAGGCCCTGGCACACGAGCAGGAAGGTGGGACTTTCCACCCAGGCCAGGGGAGCTTCCCAGATGCCTGACTTGCCCTCCGCTGCCTGCTGCGGCCTCTGCTCCCTGCCCTGCCTGGCCTAAGTTAGCGAGTGGGTCCAAAACCCCCAGACCTAGAGTCTGTACAACGGACAAAACCTTCTTCTATTGAAGGCCTAACGACAGAATCAGAGCCCAGGTTGGTGGGGTGGGAGCGTACAGAGACAGTGCCGCAAGAAGTCCTGGGAAGCTGGCTGGGATCCGGACCTTGTGGCTCTGTGGCAGGGCCAAGCTGGCACTTTCACTCCCAAGCCAAGCCATTGGCTTCTGGCGACAGGCCACCCGACTCCCCTCTCTCATCTCCAAATGCCAGAAGAACACGTAGGGAAAAAGGAGGCACAGGAGACTGAACCAAACTAATGTTAGATAAAAGATTAAGAACAGAGGAAGCCCTTGTGGGAACCAAGCCAGATGTTACCTGGAGAGAAGTTGTAAATCTAACCTTGCCTGGTGAGGCAGGAGGCCCCGGGTGGGGGTGGGGTGGGGCTTACGTCGGAGCTGCTGAAGGTGGAGGGACCAAAAGGAGCAGTAAACTGCCCAGGGCCCAGGGCTTCACAGGAACCTCAGCTCCCTCCAGGTGGAGGCAGGTCCTCCCAGAGGCTCACGGGCCAGCATCTGGGGAGCCCTGGTCCACTGTGCAGTAACGCAGCCTGGAGCCCTTCCGTGCTGTGGGTCCAACGCTGCATTAAGACCCCCACACTGGTGAGGCACTCCCAGAGAAAACGGATACTATATAGCACTCAATTCCTTCCAGACTCGACTGCCTCCTAACCCTGATAGAACCTGAAGATGCACTGGTGGAAGAAAAAAGGTCAGAGTGCTGGAAGCGTTGGTGGAGAAAGGTGCACACCTTAGAACAGCATGGCACAAGGACAGAAGAGGCTCCCGAGCCCACACACGTGAGTGTGTCCCTATCAAGGTCGGCTGGCTAGCAGCCTCAACTCCCCTTGAAAATTACTGCCCCTTTGCCATGGAGCCAAACACACTCCTGGGGTTCAGGGATGAGGACCTGGGCATCTTTGGGGACCATTATTCAGTGAGGGTCTATTGTGTCCTTTGTCCATGAGTCTCACCAAGCACCAAGACAGCTCCTTGTTTATCCCCGTGGTTTATTTGTTAGAACCAGGCGACAGCAGCTCCTCAGAGTAGAGATATGGTCATGTGAGATATGCTAATCTGACGGATGATGACCATATGATGATGTCAGACACACATCGAATCCCGGGCATAGTTCTGAGCCCTTCATGTGCATCCCTGCCAGGCAGGTACTGTCACCAGCTCCCCTGTCATAACGAGGGATAAGTTCAGAGTGTCCACACTGGTCAAGGGTAGAGGCAGGCTTGGAACTCAGCCCTAGGGCCTGGACTGCAGATTCTGAACTATGGCAGGGGCCTTGCCCTCTGCACACCAAGGACCACGTCTCAGCACCTTGCTGTTCCCTCGAGCCACTGCAGTGCTCCCTGTGGAGAGAAGGGCCTGTTACACCAGGACAGCAAGTCACCCACTCCTGCTCATCCTGCTGGCCTTGACCCCATCTCAGTCCCCACCACATGAAGCTGAGCCCCAGCTAAGGGTTATGAGGAGCCAGAAACATGGCTTCGAGTGCTCCACTGAGGCCGGCTGGAGACAGCTGACGTGAGACCCCCATCTCGAGGATGGCAAGCATGTTCCTCACAGGAAACAGAGGTGATCCTCTGGAGCGCAGTCCTGCCCTTCAAGGGCCCTGGAGACAGGAGGACAGAGCCAGACCCAGGTGGCTGCAAGTGGAACTCCCGCCCACCTGGTCTGTTTGGTGTTTCCTAAATAGCAGAGAGACGGCAGGGCCCGAAGCCCAGGTTGGGGCCTAGTGGGTTGCTCTAGCAGAGTCCCTTGATTGTTTGAGGACTCACGTTGTCCTTGGTCCAAGGAGCAGTAGCTGGGCCCCAGTTGGCAAGCTCAGCTGCAAGTCAGAGCAAGCAAAGAGCCACTTGAAGCTTCCTGGGCCCCAGGAAAACAGGACGGGGCACCCAACTGCCAAGTTCCGCACATTTCACAAGTTTATTACAAACCCCAGAAGCGTGGTCTGGTTGCTTAAAAACGAGTTAATTTTTGCAACCTCCTCAAGAGAGAGGGTGACCAAGTTAAAACTGATGTTTGGAAAATAATGGCTCTGAGGTAGAAAGACGTTCTCATTGGAGGGCAGCAAGAGGGCTTGGAGAGGCAGCCACGCCAACATTGCAGGGGTCCCCTCTTCAGAATCGGGGGACCCAGTTCCCATGATGGAGCCAGTCGTCACCCTCTGGGACTCATCTACAAGTGCACCTGCTGCTCATCAGACCTGGGGCAGCAAGGAAGAAGCTGGGCGGGGCCTCCTGTCACTGCTCACTGGCATCTACCTGTGCCTCTGACCTGTTCCCTGACACAGCTGGGCCTTGGCCACCCCCACATCACTGACCCCAGGAAGGCTGGGGTACCAAGACGGGTGATGGCGCTGCGAAGTACCCAGCGTGACAGGGGCATACACTAAACCTGGAGAAAGGCTGTTTCTCTAGCTGTCACTGTTCACAGGACAGCTCAAGATGGCAAGATGACCTGCCAGCCAGCCCAGCACACCCACTCACTCCCTGTGCCATTCTGACAGCATGTTGGTGCTCTCTGCAGAGCACTCCATTGGGGTCTATCGGGGAGCTTGCGGGGTGGCACATATCCCTGGGCTCAGGTGCCAGCCAGGGTAGGTGGCATGTCACTTCTGCACCTGCCTGAGTAGGGCACTCTCCTCTGGTGTGCAAGGGCGTACCACATTTCACTTTGACAGCCAGGGCCCGAGGGTGCCCCAAGGAGAGACGCCCAGCCTGTTGGAGAAGGCCAGAGCAGGTGCAGCTGAGCCTGGGCCGCAGGTCACTCACTACCAAGGGCACCACGGGGAGTGAGCGACTTGAACAGAATGCTTGTGGGACGTAGGCTGGCCTCACCCTTCAGAGCCAAAGGCTAGCGGCTGTCTCCGCAGAGTGTCACGTGTACAGAGTTGTCATGGCACAGTCTGCCTGGGCCCACAGAGTCACTTTGTGCTGAGCAGCCACTGCAGGTGGGTGCCCCAGCTGTGGGTGGCACACAGTGGGAGACAGAGGGGACAGGGAATCCAGCAAGTTCAGCATCAGAGGGGAAAGCCAGTCATTCTCAAGGGGCAGGGGGGGCGTGTGCTGATATCACCTGAGCAGCGGACCCGATGGTCGAAGGGAGCACGATTTGGACCTGCAGGAGGCACAGGGCAGAGCCACGCCTGGAACAGCTGCAGACCACCTCGGGCCTGCTGTGCAGCCTCCGTCCTCTGTGCTTTGCTAAGCGTCGCGCTGCCAGAAGCAGCCATTCACATCCCAGGTGGACAAAGCTGGAAGATGCCACTCCACCGCAGGAAAGGCACAGCACGCATGTGCTGGAGGGGACCCACCCTGCTGGTAATCGCGCCTGACCATCTTGACTGCCTAAAAACGCCCCGTGCGAAGCAGTGATGAACGGGAGCATCCGGGTAGCCGGCGTGACGGCACTCGGCGCCGGGTGCATCCACTCATGTAAGCCCATAGCAGGAGGCAAGAACCAGCACCGTGACCACGGCACAGAGGAGGAAGGTGAGGCTGGCCCAATGCCAGGCCCAAGGCTGCAAGCTGGCGGCGGAGCAGCTATGATGGGGACGCTCGCAGCCTGGCTTCTCCTGCCCAGGCTGTGTGCTTGACCTTGACGCCAAGCTGAACAAACACACCACATCCTGTGGGCGAAGGGACCCAGACACAGCCCTCACCCTGGGCAGAGAGAAGGGAAGTGAAGTGAGATGGGAGGCCGGGGCAAAGGTGGGCTCTGAGCTGCCCCTGCCTGAAAGCTGCTCTTGCTTCTGAGAGGACCTGGCAAGGCCTCACCAGGGTTAGGGAAACGGACCCTGAGTCCCCAGGCACAGAACTCGGCCACGTGTTGCAACCACCTATTACGACGAGGCTGCTCTCACCTGCAAAGGAAGCTGTGTGAGGAAGAGAGCCTCTTAGCAACCCGTGGTGTTGTAGGGGCACCCGAAGTACAGACTGCACCCTCGAAAGGCGTGGAACGCCTGGCAGGCCGGGCTGGCTCTGCGGGCCACAGCCTGTGGTAACAGGCCTGGGAGCCTTCCCTTCCTGCACATGGCCTCAAGCCTACACCTTCTCGGAATGTAGAGCACATGCCTGGCTCCGAAGCTGCATCGCGGGGCCCAGGCTCCACCTCCTCCCCACGTGATGACCAGGCATCCTCAGGTGACCCTGCACACAGCTCACCAGAAGCTGCCTTTCCTCCAAGGCGACCCCACGTCTGGGCTGCACCCTCCTCCTGAGTGCCTCTGGGATGGCAGGCAGTGGAGAGCACTGGGTGGGCAGAGGCACCTGCTGTCAGCTAGCTGCAGTTGTGCTCCAAGCCAGCGGATGGACCAGGCTCCTAATCACCACCGTAGCCCTTCCCCCTGTAAGGCAGACGCATCCTGAGCAACTGCACCCCGTCACCGCGACTCACTGGCTCTGTGACTTGGCTCTGTGAAGGGCGCCATCAACTGCTCCTGTATAAAATAGGCTTAAGGATACATGTGTGGATCAAAACAGAGCCCTAGGTATGCAGGACCTTTGAAACTCCAAGGAGACCTACAAATGTGAGCAGTGTTAGGCACGGCAGGTGAGACACACTGAGTGGAGCCGGGTGGAAGGCAGAGGGTGCTTCACCTGTTTACAACCCGAATTCCTGGACAAGACTTGTTGGGCAGCCTCTAGCTAGTCCAGGACACAATGTTTGCTTGTGACCGCTCCGTTCTGAAGGTAGTTCCCATCTGGACTCAGGCCCATGCCTGCCCTTGAGCCCAGGTCCACACAGCATCCCAGTGGGGAGTGGCCCTTGGGAAACAGCAGGGTCCAGCAGTCCCATTAAACACCTGCTCTCTCCACTGAAAGGTCTGAAAACATTGGCTGGAACCTCACCTAGCCGAAGCTCCCCCATGGATATTGTAAAGCAACTCAGACCATAACCCACAACATCAGCCCTGCAGCTCTCACTGGGCACTCACCTGCCCTGATGCAGTGCCCTGTACACCTGGGGTGGGCACAGGCCTGAAAGGGTGGGGGAACTGAGGACCTGTGGTGCCAGGCTCCCTTAGGTGAATCCCATACCAGCTGGCCTTCTGGGTAGGGCTTTAGGAAATGACGGTCCTGGCAGGGATCTGAGGGAAGCAGCATCCTGGTTGTGCTGGGACCAGCGAGGTCTTTGGAGACAGGCAAAGCTTGGTTTAATGTGGGCTCCAGAAGGCTTTGGGGACAGGCCTTGGGCAGTCATCCTGCTGCAAGGGAAGGTACAGGCAAACACATCCTGAAGCCTCGTTCTGTCCCCAGCAGCCCTTCCACTTGGACTGTGTCCTTATTTGAGGTGGTCATGGGAAAGAGGACTACAGCAGATGACACCTGCCACTCAAGCCCCCCACCCACCCTTTGATGATGCACTACCTTGGGTCAAATTCAGATGGCCACTGGCCATCTCCTTGGCTTTGGGCAGTCCCTGAGCACTTATGAGTTACTGTTCCCTCGTTTGCAAAATGGAAACAAGAATTCCAGTGAGGCCGGGTTTTTGTGGGCTTGGAGGAGGGCTGAGCTCCTCAGGGCGCGTCACAGGCCCATCAGGTTTCTCTCCTTCCTTCTGCGGCTGGTTCCCAGATGTCCTAGAAGCCTAATGCAACATCCAGATGGGCCTCAGATCTGGAAAGCCAAAAGAGAAGGTCATGTTGTGTGGGGGTTTGCTGTGGATCTTGCTGTGCTCCAACAGGGGCCACATCTGCCCTGCAGTTGTTGGCCCCGGGTGCCCAGCAGCTGTTGGCTTGGAAGGAACCTCCTGGGACTGAGCTACAGCCACAACAGTCCTGTGGGTGAAAAAGTCGCCTGGGCCCAAGAATGAGCCAGCGATTTCCTAATGTCGACAGGCACAGAATTCTCCTGCAGTGGGATTTTTAAAAAATACTGTAGTATTTTTTCCCTCTTCCTTCCAGAGCTCCCAGAGCCTGGAGGGACACAGAGCGGTGTGGAGGGAAGCTCAGTAGGCCTGGGCCTGGAACCAAGTTCTTGGCCAGGAATCTCCAGAGACTCCTGGATACATGCGGGGCTACGCAGTAACTAACATGGCCAACACGGTGAGCTCACACTTTCAACCCAGCGTTCATGCAAGCGGCCTTGACCAGGGAGGCCCGAAAGAACCCTGGAAAGTGTCGGGAGCCTCCCTGACACAGTCCCTGTCCCTATGTTCTGGTGGCATGTCCCAAACAACAAGCAATGCTGGCTGAGTTAGATGCAGGAACTTGCAAAATCGTTGGCTGAGCTGAGGCAGTGGATCACAGGACCCACACCACACTTGTGTAGCCCTGCAGCGGACCAAGCTGCCCTGGGAATGCAGGGCACTGCCTACTGCCAGTGTCCAGCTCTCAGCGGCCCTCGAGAATGAATCCTGGAGAATCCTCTTGCCACCTGTCTATTACTACTTCCCGTGGATTAGAAAGAAGGAGAATAAGCCGTGGACACACAGATGCATTCAAGACGTCAGAGAAAGCACGCTCTATTCTAGGCAAGAAATGTTTGGGACTTGGCAAAGTCTTTAGCTCATGTTGTTGGACGCGTCCATACACCAGCTGCTTCCGCCCCTCCCAATACATGGATCCCAAGGGAGCAAGCCCGCCCAAGGCACTCTGGGCAAGTAAGGCAGTTTCCTGGATAACAGCAGCCTTTCCTGGCCCATCCTATCAGCACTCAGCTCAGCACCCACCAGAGTAGCACTTAGCTCAACACCTACCCTATTGGTACTCAAGTTTGGCAGCACCATGCAAACGTTTTGCATCCCTTCTCACCGTGGTTTCCCTAACAACAGATTCCACACCCACACAATAGAATATCAGTCAGCTAAGCACGCTTCCAGCAATGCACGCAGTAGACTCTTCACCAGGTAACAGAAAAGTCTCCTCACCTAGGCTTTCCGGAAGCCTCTGCTTCTAAGGGGCCACTGAACACTGGGGTACAGGTAGCATACCCTGCGGACCTTCCCTCTCCTCTCGCCGGTGGAAAGTCCAACTGCTCTCTCCAAGTACGCTGACCTTGGCTTGGGGCACCTGGAGCACACAAGCTAAACACGATTGCAGGCGCCTCCTGCACTCCAGCCAGCTCAGGGCCGGCTTAGGAAGCATCACCAAGCCCTCCCTTCCCACCGCGGCTGCACTGTAGCTGGGCAGCTCCCGGCTGCGCTTCCATCATGGAAGGGATCCGAGGATTCCAGTGAAAGTTGGTCAGACCCCGTGAGACCACACCAAGGCCCCATAAAGAGCAGCCTGCGTCTAGGTCCAAAGCCACCTCTGGAGATCTGGAAGAGAAGGAGAAAAGTCAGCTTCAGGTTCTGTGCACAGACCCATGTTGTGTGGTCTTAAAGCCTCTGATCAGGGAGAAGGCCCCAGGCCAACATTCTGGCGGAGGCCGCAGGGCCAGATGGATGGCTTTCATTATGGAGAAAATGCGGATAAAGTTTAGTGGGGCTTGCTTGTGTTTCTAGAATATTAACAAGGTTTCGTACGTCTGTCCTGACCCTTTAGAGGAATAACAGCGGCATAGTTCTTGGCACTTAGCAGAACTCAGTAAATGGTAGCTCCTGAATCTTACTGTGTGTGGCAGCAGGGTCAGAGCAGTCACCGGGGTGGGGGGGGCTGTTGCAGGGAAAGCTGCCCCTCCCCCAGCTCAGCCGCCTGAGACTGTGCCCTCTCCCCTGTAACTGGGTCATGGTGTCCTTATGGCTTAGCGTGAGTACAAGAAATCAAATGGAAGTGAAGAGAGCGTTAGCCGGGACTGGGCAAGTCGGAACTACGGTTCTTCTCCTGTGTGCTTCAGTGGAGTACAGCCCAACCCAAGCACACCCAGGGCCCTGTGTGACCCGGGAACCCTCGCTGGTGACAGGAGGCTCCTCAGGCAGCAGTCTGTTCCCGCAGTGCGCTGCTCTGGGCAGCCCAGGGGCTTCTGGAGGCCCCACTTGGGCAGATAGTTACATGGGCTTTACAGGGAGAGATGCGTGACCTGCCTCAAGACCACACAGCAAGAAGCAGCTGGGCCGCGCGGGGTGGCTGACGGTGCTCCCTGCTCCAGGGCACAGGCACCAAACTGCCAGAGCCTATGCCTGCAAGAGCGGAGGAGATCACACTCAGGAGCAGGACGAATGCAGAGGAAAGTTGAAAGGCACGCGCAGACCTGGCCCACCCTGAGAGAGGACACCAGAGCCCAGCTCAGTGGACAGCTCTGCAGCAGGTGCGCTGCCGCCAGGACTGACCACAGAGGGGCCCATTCTGCCCCCCTGATCCCCTAGACGGCAGCATTTTTAGTAGTATTCATGAAAGGAAGCAGCTGGAACTAGGGAAGCTACTCTCCTACTGACCTTTCTAAGGACAGCCACACCCACAAGCAACACAGCACCATTGCAGTACAAAACGGGAATGAATTAGTACTTTCAATTACACTTCAGTTGTGTTAACTTGCTTTTAAAAAAAGGAAAGGCATGGGCTGGAGCGGTGGCTCAGCGGTGAGAGTGCTTGCCCGGCATGTGCAGGTACACAGGTTCAAACCCCAGCACCCATGTACACAACTAAGCGTCAGAGCAACGAAAGCCATGTGCAAAACTCAATAAAAATTGATTCTGTCTGTCTCTCTCACTGTCCTTCTCTCTTAAAGAAGAAAAAAGAAAAAGAAAAGACAGATGATAGGGAGGAGAAGGGGAAAGGTTGGAGCTGAGTTAAAGCAAGGTGCACTCCAAGCATTTATAAGTATGTCACTGTATATCCTACCATCATGCACATAAAAATGTTCTTCATATGTATAGGAATCATGTCACTGTGCTTGGGTATTTTAGGAAAAACATAGGACCCAGAAACAGAGGCATGGGATGGGCAGACGGGAGGAGGGAGGTAGAGGGGTGCGGAGTCGAAGGGATGTTGACCAAGTTGCATTGCTGTATGGTGAGCATCTACGGATATGTGACAGCAAATCCCGTCATTATGTACAACTGTAATGCACCAGTTAAAAAAAAGGAAAAGAAAAGAAAGGGCGCTGCGCTAGGTACTGTCCTGCTGCCGGGGAGAGTGTGCCCCGACTGCTGTTCCCAGCACTGCTCTTCATTTGCCCACGACCTTGTGTTGGCATTCAGCAGGGCATGACAGCCGGATCTGTTCATTTGCCTGTGTGCCTTGCTGATCAAGCACACAGTTCCTTCATGTTTGCTTTGAGAAGCGTCTTTTTGCACAAAGCAGTAGATAAATAGTTATAAAAATCTTAACAGATTCGTATGGCAAAGATTCACAAAAGTCCAATTTCACAATGAGTTCTAGGAATTGCAATGCTGCCCATATCTTTGTCTCTCCAGATTGATTCTGTGGTCTTTCAAATGTCTCTAAGGCTAAAAAAATTATAAGCACAAACTTTTAAAAATATTCCAAGTGGTACGAATTGGCGGATCTGAAGAAGGCTCGTTTGCATATAAAGAGACATACAGAGAGACAGTAACATGATAAAACATGAAAATAAAGCCAACTCAGGGCTTCAGAAAGAGAGATAAGTGGGGGAAACTAAGTCAGGGGTGGAAAGGCCCCGTCAGCGTCTATACACTAAAGTAGCTGCTGTATTTGTACAGCAAACTCAGCTCCACTGTCTAAGCTTCCCGGATGCCTAAGAGAAAAAGAGGTGTGGCAGCCGCAAGAGCAGCCAGTTTGGAGAGACTGAAAGTGTTCCTCCAGCGCCCAGGCAGAGGCTGCCCCTGGAAGGAACCAAGCCCAGGGGGAGGCCAAGAACCCCAGCGCATTCTGGTTCTGCTGTTTGTCTAACACGTGTGGGTCCAGACCAGGAAAATCTGAACCTGGGAAAGAGATCCCAGGTAGCTTCTGAACAATTGTCACAAAGCAAGTGACACATTTCATTAAGAAATTTAGCAGCTTGTGTTTAGCAAACTTTAAGGCTGAGGTTGGATACATGACCATGTTCAACCCAGAGAACGAGATCGAGAACAGCAGTGATGACAATGGAGAAGACAGCTGGGTAGCAAGTCTAGCTTAATGTCCCCGGAAAACCTCACCTGGGGGCCCCTCCCCCAAGACCGTGGCTCCCCTGCCACAGTGGCGATGGCTCTGGCTGCATCCTGGCTCCAGGACATCACCCTAATGACAGACTGGCTTTCCTCAGACTCCCTTCCTGTTAAGAATACTGGGTGATATGGACAAGATATCTCTTCGAGTCATCACAAACTACCAACAGCATGAAAAACCGAGGCGCTCAATCCCAGCAACACGGCAAGAGTGGAGGAGAATCCCTGCCACCTTTTTTTTTGGGGGGGGGGGCGAGGATGGGGAGGGGGCTTGCTGGTTCCCAAGCTGTGGCTGAGAAACTGAGAAGTAGAGCAGTTTCCAGGAGTTTTATGGGGCTGCAGAGACAGAAAAGGAATCCAGAGTTCAGCAAGTAAGAGGAGCTGGGTTCAATACCTTAGGCTTTCTGCCCTGACTCCCTGACAGGTGTGCTCCAGAAGGAGGCCAGCCTGTGGAAAGCCTGAGCCATCCAAGGAGCTCAGACCTCCACCGAGGTAAGGTGATGTAAGACCTTTCTAAGCAACCCATGAGTCAAAGTGGAAGTCACAATGGAAATTAGGAAATATTTTAATGAAAAGGTAATAAAACTAAAACATATCAAGACTTAAGGGATGCAGCCAAAGCATGCTTAAGGGAAATTTATAGCCTTAACTGCGTCACTAGAAAAGAAGAAACGATGAAGAAACAACGGGCTAAGTTTCCATCTCAAGATTTTATAAGAGAACAGCTAATGAGACCTTAAGATAGTACAAGAATGGAAACAATAAACAGCAGAACTAAGGAAGTAGAGAACACTGGTAAAACAAAGGAAGCCAACAGAGTCAAAAATTGTCTTTAAAAAGACTAATATAATCGATAAGCTCCTACTCTGTTTTTTTTAAGGGAAAGTCACAAGTAATGAATATCAGAGCATAAAAAGATGCAACAATAGAGCCTTTAGCTATCGAATAAGATAAAAAGCTGTTCCAAACCAATTTATAGTAAAAAAATTTAACTCTACATGAAATAGACAAATTCCTTGGAAAACACAGCTTATTAAACTTGACTCATATAAACAAAAAAGAACATCTGAATAGCCTTAAATCTGTTAAAGAAAGAAAATTTATTATAAAATGTGTTTTCATAAGGAAAACTCCAGGTCCAAATGGCTTCATCAGTGAATTCTTCCAAAAAGTTATGGATGAAATAACATTAATCTCACACAATTTTTTTCCAGAGAATAGAAGACAAAACCTGACAAGAAAATTACTGACCATTTCATTCTCCTAAATGTGGATGCTCATCTTAAACAAAATGTTATCAAACTGAATCCATCCCCATATGAGAAGGACAAATGTATCATATCCAAGATGGGACTTATTCCAGGAATCAAGATCATCTCAGTGTTCAAAAATTAGACAATGTAATTTACCACAGTAACAGAAAAAAGAAGAGAAAAATCAGTGGTGAACTCAACAGATTCAGGAAAAGCATTTGATAAAATTCAAAACTGACTAATAAAAGGAAAAAGAAAAACACTTTGAGTAAACTAGGAATAGAAGAGAAATCACTTAATATAGGAGTATCTGCAAAAGTATCAACTAATCTTCAAATATTTCTCTCTTCTCCTGAATATTGAGAATAAAAGAAGGATGGTCCCTATCTCTACTTCTATTCAGTATTGTATTGGAGAGTCTAGCCTTTGCAATAAAGCAAGAAAAATATAATTTTAAGAAATACCATTATTTACAGACTACTTCATTGCATATGTAGAAAATACAAAATAATTTATATTAAAATTATCAGCATTAATAAGTAAATTAAAAAGATTGTTGGATAAAACTGTCAATATAGAAAAGTCAATTGTATTTTTTATAATGAAACAAAAGAGCAGGCTAAAAAGAAATCACACATTAATTGTCCTACAGTAACATCTGTACCTTTTTTTCATCAAGACACAAAGATAAAAAAGAAAGTCATGAAGAAGAAGACATTTCCAATTTCTATAACATTTACAACTATAATTTTTATAAATGACTCATATCCAGAAAATATAAAGAGCTTCTATAAGCCATCAAGAATAGATGACCCACAGAAAGCAGGCAAAAAACCTGAATAAACTAATAAGTATCCAAATACCAACAACATTTGAAAAAGGTACTCAAAGTCATTAATCATCAGAGAAACACAAACTAAAAAATATTCCTCAGAATGGCAAAAAATCAAGAAAAGCAGCAGAATCAAGCTTTGGTGAGGACGTAGAGCCCTGAGACTCATGATTGCTCACTAGGAGAGTGAACTGGCAGAGAGACTTTTGAAAAATCTACCAGGCTGAAAATGTGCATACCACATGACCCAGCAATTCCATTCTTTGTTTGGTATAGACCATGCAGAAATGTCTACACCAAAAGACATGTTCTAGAAAATTCCAAGAAGCATTATTTGTAATAGAACCAAATTAAAACCTACCTGAATGACCACCAGGGAAAAAAGTGTGTAAACAACTGTGCTACATTTATCCTACACATTTTTACAGCATGAAAAATGCACAAACTACTTATATCCTTAACAACTTTAGATCAACCTTATAGACATAATATTGATTTTTTTTTAAAGTCAGACAAAAAGAATCCACTTTCATAAACTTCACAAACATACAGTGTAATCTCTGGTGATAGAATTGGTCCCTGTTGCAGGGGAGGACATGGGAGGGCAAAGGACCTCCCTGATGAGGGCAGTATTCCAGCTCTCGACCTTGGTGCTGGTTACACAGGTGCCTACATTCCTGATCAGCCAGGGACCTGTACACACAGTTGTCTAGACTATATCACACCACGTGCTTGGCAGGTTTTTTGCTAGCTACCTGCATGAGAGGGGCAAGCTCCTTAACCATCCTGAGTCTCTGTCCTCATCTGAAGAATGGGTTAAGAGTAGCTTCTTCCAAAGATTGTTTGGAGCGCGGAGTGAAGAAATGCAGGTGATGGTAGCACAGGACTCCCAGCACAAGCTACCTGTGGTCCCATCAAGATCAAGGGTCTCAGTCACCTTGCTATTTACATAATGGAGTGTCAGAGCTTGGCTGCTTGCCGCAGAAGCCAGGACTCTTCTTAAGCACCCATCAGCAGCAGAGCAGGGGTTTTGCAAGGCCTCTGGAGACACCATTCCCAGGTCCACAGAGGCTGTGTGTCTGCCTGTTGAGGAGTGTGCTTGCCGACCAGCTGCCTGTGGGTGCAGACCCAGTCTCTGCCCTACAGATGAGCTCAGGCCTCTGGACTCCTCTTCCCAGGACCAGGCCTTCAGGAGGTCCCAAGACATGGATCTGTCATTATTTGATCCATAGCGAGCAGAGAGAGCTGAGACTTCCAGGAGGCAGAGGGAGAGCAGGCAGCCCAAGCAGCAAGCAGACTCCTCTTCCTGAGCACCCACAGGCCTCTGCGGGCCCAGCTGCTTTTCAGAAGCCTGGGAAGGGGTGAATTCCAGGCTCAACCAGCCTCTTCGTCTGGTTATGAAGGCTCGTGCTGCTCTCACTCTTGCCGTTTGGACTCTGAGCCTCGCCTTGGACTGGCTATGTCAGGTTGCTTCTTCACTGTGGGAAGCAACATCTTCAAACCCAGAGTTTTCCCAGATCTTTCCTGATTATAAAAATCTCCTATGGTTTTGCTAAACAGATTTCTGGGCTTCCACCCAGTCTCACCAAAAAATCTCTAATTATGGGGCCCAGGAATTTAAAGGCTTACCGTGTCCCCAGTGATCCTTACAATCACTCAAATGAGGAACCCTGCCCTGTTCTTCAGGTCCCCAGAACGTGGACCGTGCTCCCTCCCTGCTTTCCATCTTAGCAAGTTCTCTGTGGGGGGTTGCAGCTCGCTGTAGCCTGTTTCTAACCGTTTCCTCTTCCTATCGCATTCCCTTGGTACTGGGATCATACCCTGTCCCTCCCCACTTCACCCCCTACATGGAGGAATAAAGGCAAAAGGACATAGTGTTTAGCTCTAATGGAAATGGTTTCTTTTAAGAATTTTGGGTGATTGCTAACATATGGAGGTAATGCAAAGCCATCCTGTAAAATCACTAAACGCTTCCAAAACAATATTTCATGAATTACAAACACCACTATTAACCTTGCCCTAAACACATGACATGCCAGCTAAGAGGACTGTTCCTCCTCGGTGTTCCTCAGAATCATTTGTGCAGTCAGCCCCTGGGGACAGAGCATCTGGGCCCTGCCTAAGTTCAGCTGTCATTGTGCCGCGGAGCAATCGCTATGAGATTGGCATTCTTCGTCTTTGAAATACACAGGGGATGATGGTCCATCTGCTTCCACCATCCTTGATTGTCTAATGGGGCCATCGAAAGGGCCCAGCACCTAGATAACAAAGGTTTTATGAATGAATGAATGAACAGGTGATGAGTGAATGATAACAAAGGTTTCGTGAATGAATGAATGGGTGATGAGTGAATGAATGACCCATAAGGCAGAAGGACAGTTTTATCAAGAATAATTGGGAACAGGGCTGGAGTGGTGACTCAGCAGTTACTGCACTCGCCTAGCATGCATGAGGACCCGGGTTCGAGCACTAGCACCATGTACACAACGAAATGTCGGATCAACAAAAGTCACATGAAAAACTAAATAAAATTGGGAACAAATGTTGGCTCTTCAAAAAAGAATCGAATCCCTTAAGGTGTGAAGCTGAGACGGTGTGAAGTGGAGGCGGTGGAGGCAGCGCCCTGCCGGGATTCACTCTTCCCGCTCTAGTCTGTGCCGACCCTCTGCTCTATCTGCTGGCTGCCGGGAAAGGCACATTGGCGATCTTTGCTTGGGTCTCTCCTTTTGTCCCTCATTGCGTTGTTGGGTTGGGCCTGCCAGGGAGCAGAAGTTAGTGACAGCTTTCGGGTTCAACTTGCCAGGGAGCCCGTTTGGCTGGGTGTGGGGCTTCTGCAGTGCAGCTGGCCTGTGGCCTTGAATTTCTTGTGGCTTTCGGTGAGCTCACTGCCGTACCAAATGGCCTTCTGCACACAGCATCCCCCAGGTCAGGGTGTGCGTGTGCTTGGGTGCATACGTGTGTGCACGCCCAGGAACACCCAACCTCCTGCGTGCTTGGCCTTTGACATGACATTGGGTCACCTTCATCACTGTCTCCATGCCTGGAGCACTCAGTGTAAGCAAAGCACCATCCTCTGTGTCACGGGGACGCGATGAGATATGGAAGCCCACACTGCATCTGTTAGGAGCCCACGAGGTGCCTGCCAGTTTGGAAATGGGGTTCACACACAAATCCTGAGATAAAGCTCTCAGCCCTCTGGGGCTGGCACCCAGTGGGCACCTCTCACCACTCAGCATGGCCCACAGTGCTGGGCTGCATCTGCCGTAAGTTCCCAGGGAAGCCCAGAACGAACGGAGAGGCAATGGCAGGGTGAAGCTGTCTGGGTGATAAGGCTTCTTTCAGGGGGAGTAGAGGGGTGCTATGGGTGGCCACATGTCACAAATGTGGCTGGGGAAGGTAGCCGCAGCTGGGGCGGGCGGCGTCAAACGGCCCAACTGGGAAAGCATGCTGCAAACTCGGTGTGTTGGTGTCATGGAGCATTGACTGCCGGTGACCTTGAACAGCACGCCCCTCCTAGAAGGACTGGGGAGGAGAGCGTGTCACAGGGGACTCCTGAAGCCGCAGGCTGGAACAGCAGGTACACACCCTCTCCCAGAAGTAGCAGGACCAAGCCCCCCACCCACATGCAGCGGGCAGGGTGCAGCCTCTGAGAGTGGACACCAGGTGCCCGCACAAGAGCGGAAAGCCTCGGGACACCACTGCAGAGAGGCGGGAGCCCAGGGCGGAATCCCATCCTGCATCAGTTTGCCCTTCAGTAAAATGGAGATGCTGGACCCTCCCTCCAAAAGCACATGGATGCTGATGAACCGAAGCAAGGGCGATGCAAGGAGGGGTGCAGGGTGGGAGTGGTGGCTGAGGCCTCCATCTGCTGCTGTGCCTCCTTGGGTAAGTCACTTGAGTTTTCTGAGCTTTTTTGTTTGTCAATAAAAGGAAGATAGTGATCCTTGACAGATAAAGACGAATCGAGAAGGTGCTGTGAAGGCCGTTATGCATCATGCAGCCGCTGAACGTAGGAGCGCTACTTACTCTCCTTTCAAACTGCACATGGCCGCAAGACCCATGGATAATGTGCCGGGTTTCCCTGTGCACATGGCAGTGCTATTACATTTTTACTTTATGTTAGAGTAGACATAACATTATGGACAGGTCCAACAGATCATGTGCCCCAAGATCTCTAAGGCATCACTCTTGGTTCCCAAGAGTTCAGCTAGCTGGTAGAGAAAGCTTCAAAGTGTGATGTGTACCTGCCGGTCACACAGTCCATCTCTGCCTATCCTCACGAGGGAGGCGAGGGGTGTGGACATCTCCAAACAAAAGATAATGCAAATATCACTCACAATCAGTTTGGGATAGATGATACAGTTTAGAGACAACAGATTGCCCTCTTTATCATGCTTTTCTTTAGCTAGCAGTGAAATCTGTTTGCATCCTTGGAACACATTGACTGATGGCAGGAAAAAGAGCCCAACTGCTCAGCTGGACAAGGACGAGAGGAAGTTCAGGATTAAACATTTGTCAGGGATAATCCACAGAACAGAGATAATCCAGCTCCATAAATCAAAGGCTGGCTATAGTCTGCTAATTACTGATTTGCCTCTGTCGTTATTACCAAATAGAAATCCAAGACATTTAGTTGCTCTGGTTCTCTCTGCTCTCTTTTGTGTCCAGGTATACCTTAATCCTGGAGGCCAGCTAGCTCATCCCTGGCCTCTTCTCTCTAGTACCGTCTACACACTTAAAACGTATGCTAAATTGTGGTAGAGAAATTGTGTCCCCTTAGTGCTTACGAGCAAGGTCCAAGTTTTAAACTCTTAAGTCTCATGGGGCCTACCATCGTACTGATCATCCAGTGAGTGCTTAATAATAGCATGCCCATGGACTGGCTGACCTTAGTAAATAGTTGGGAATAACAAAGAATTACCACATACTTTTTCACCCAGTTTGACAAAATTCAGAATCCATTTGTTAGATATACTCCCAGAAAAAAATGGGACTAGAGAGGAACTTTCTCAACTTGCTAAAAACATCCATAAAACCCTACTTTAACATCCATAATGGTGAAAGACAGAATGCTTTCTCTGTAAAGCCAAGGAAATGCCAGAACATCCACTCCATCACCGCTGTTCAACATCCTTCTGGAAGGTCCACACAGGCAATAAAGCAAGAAAAAGAAATATAAGCCTATGGTTGGGAAAGCAAAAACTAAAATTATTCCTGTGGTTGCATAGTAGCAATCCCAAAGAAACTACAAAACAAACAAAACTCTTAGAATAAATAGGTGAGTTCAGCAAGGTTACAGGATAAAAGATAAACATACAAACTCAATTGTGCTTCCATATACTGTCAAAGAACAAGTGAACACTAAAATTTAAAATGCAACACCATTTACAGTTTCTCAAGAAGGAGGACGAAGAGGCAAGGGCGGTTGTGGGAGGAGGAAGTGGGAAGAAAAGGAGAAGGAAGGGAAAGGAGGAGGAGGAAAGACTTAGGTATAAATGTAACAAGACGTGTCAGGTGTGCTTCAAGAGCTGATGGAAGAAACCAAAGAACTAAAATAGAGAGAATAACCATGTTTCTGGATTAGAAAATTCAACATAACAATGATGTCACTTCTCTCCAAATTGATAAATAGGCTATAAGAATCCCAGGAACACCTTTTGTATATCTAGACAAGATTTTTCTAAAATGTATGTGGAATGACCAACTAGTGTATGTAAAACAATTTTGAGAAAAAAAATGAAGTAGGAGGAATCAGCCTACCCAATTTCAAGAATGATTATACGTTAGTAATCAAGGCTTCCTGGCATTAGTGAAGGGACAGATACACAGATAGTGGAACAGAACAGAAATAGACCCACATAAATATTTCCAACTGATCTTAAATAAAGCTGCAAAGGAAAATCATCAGAGGAAAAATTATCTTTTCAAGAAATGGAGCTGAAGAAACTGAATATTCGCAAACAAGCAAATAAAAAGAACCTCAATCTAATTTTACAACTTATTAAAAAATAAACTAAAAATGGATCATGGACTTACATGGAAACTATAAAACTTGTAGAAAAAAAGAGAGAAGACACTTAAAACCTAAAGCTAGGCAAGAGTTCTTAGACATGACACCAAAATAATTATCCAGAAAAGAAAAAGTGGATAAACTGGACTTCATCAAATTTATAAAGTTTACCCTGTTAAGAGGATGAAAAATCAAGCTACAACTGGGAGAACGTATTTGCAAATCATCTATCTGACAAAGGATTAGTATCTAGAATACATAAAGAACTCTCAAACTGAACAAACTAAAGAAAAACTCCATAATTTACAAATTAGAAAATGGTCAAAAGCCATAAAGAGAAATTTAACTGAAGAGACAAGACAGATGGCAAATAAGCTTACAGAAAGATGATCAAAATCACTGGCCCTCAGGAAAATACAAATGAAAGCCACAACCAGCTATCACAGGCCTATCAGAATGGCTGGAATAATGGGTGGTGACGCATCAGGTGCTGGGGGGTGTGGAGAAGCAATCAGCAGCCCGTTGCTGGTGGGAACGTGAAGCAGTGTGGCCTCTCAGGGGAAGTTGGACAGGCAGCTACCACGAAAAATAACTTATGTTCACATCAACACCTGCACAGGAGCGTCTCTACCACCTCTAGTTGTAGAAGTCCACGCTGGCAGCAACCCAGATACCCTTCAGCGGTGGAGAGGCTGGATGCAGTGGTGCATTCGTCCACTCTGGACGGGTACTCAGTGAAGAAAGAAAACAAGCACCCGATGGACCTCCAGAGAGCTGTGCTGGGCACAGCAAGTCAAGGCCGCATGTGCATGATCCCGTTCTCACGAAAGTGTTACAAAGAGCCATGGATGAGGAGGGTGGGGAGAGATAGGAAGGGAGTGTCGTCATCAAAGGATAATCCAAGGGACGCGCGTGATGTTGGAAATTCTCTGATCAGTCTTGGTATTCTGCTTGCAATAATTCTGAGGATGTTCCCACTGGGAGAAGCTGGTACCTGGATCTCTGTGCTACTTCCTACAACTGCATGGCATCTACAATTATCCCAAAATGAAAAGTTTGATTGAAAAATAAATATCCCTATTGCAGAATATCTTACTGGCAAGAGGCGTTCACCCTGAGAGCCAGATCTGTTGGAAGCCGCGTCAGCCTCGTAACTGCTCCCCTCGTCCTTCTGACCGAAGCAATTGAACCCAGGAGAAGGCAGCTGCACCAGGAGCTGCTCCAAGGTGGTGGCTGTCCTGGGTGGAGACCTGCCAACATGGGCAATCTGGGTGGCGGCAGCAGCCACAAGGGTATAGAAAGGGCAAGGAGGTGACATGCAGGGCCACGGCTCAGTGAGGGCTTCGGACAGCTGGGTTAGGGGACGGATCAGCAAACAGCAAGCCTTCCTGCATCTTAGTAATTATTCTCCAAGAGTGGGGCCTGGTGCCTCACCAGGTTGGAGTAGAGGAGGGACAGTGTGCACTCTTCCACCTACTCTCGTATTCAGCAAGCTTCTAGTGAGAAGCTCCAGGCCACCGCTGGCCACCTGGAGCAAGACAGCAAGGGTGCAGGAGCCCATGGGAGGAGCTCGGGTTCAGGCTGCCACAGTCAGGCAAGGCCTTCAGCAAGTTGGTGAAGTGGGAGGCAGAGGGGAGGCAGGGAGAGGCTCCGGGATGACCAGCACAGATGAGGCATGCAGAGGCTGGACATGGGCAGCTAAGGGACCAGTCAGGGCTGGTGCTCATGCACAACCCCAGCCAAGGCAAGGGCTCGAGTCAGGGAAGCCCCAGGGCAGGAGCAGCAGCACATTCTCGTGCAGTGGGTCAGAAGGAGCTGCAGGCCAAAGGCCAGGACTCTGGATGGTGTTGCAAGGACAGGCAGAGGTCTGAGAACCCCAGAAAGCCCTGGCGAGGTCTTTTATCCTTGGAGCTCTAGGTCCACCTGATGTCCCTCCTGTGTCAGGCACAGAGCTCCCACTACCAAATGGGCCTCCCACGCAGGCCATGGCATCATCACTGCGGAGCCGGGAGGCCATTTTCATCCCCTAGATGACATGATGTCTCCACAACTGATAGGAAGAATATCCTCGGGCCTGCCTGATAGTTCCGGGGCATCCTCCAGGAGGGCAGGGGCTCTCTTCCTCTGACATCTGTTTCCTGGGGACATTCGTACTTGGCCCATGATACTCTAAAAGTGTCAGGGGCTCTGGGTCGAGAGCTCCTCACTCTTTGGAAACCCAGAGTCCCAAGCTGGAGTCGCATGGTAAGCCCTGAATACACCAGCAAGTGTTTTCTACCTGCTGGGCAGCCCATACCAGCCTGCTGACTAATGCCAGGTCTGTGTCATCTGTGCTCTGGTGAGTCAGAGGCTCAAGACTCTTAGGCAGAATGAGAGTGCAGCAAGAGGCTCAAGTAGTAGGCTTGAATAGGACGGCTTTGTTCCTCTCACACGCTGGTTCAAGGGCAAGCAGCGGAGACCTGGCGTCTCGAGCATGTGGCCTTCCTCCATTGCCCAAGCCAGTTCACCACCCTGTTCACGGTCCAGGGTGGGAGAGTGGAAGGCATGAGCCCCTCCCCTCAAGGGCCCAGAAGTCACAGGGACCACCTGTGTCCTCTTGCATTTATAGGGATCATTCCATGAGCAGGCCCTGCTGCAGGGATCCCAGGAAGAGGGGTCTTCTGGGGCAGCTGGGGCCCAGCTGCGCTTTCAACACAGGAAAGGAGGGGAGTGTGATGTGGGATGCAGAGCAGAGCAGGAGTGGGAATTTTCTAATTGAGCAATTTGTTGAGTAACACGAGGACACAGCTCTCCACAAATAAAAGTAAATGAGCAGCTTAATGCTGGGAAAAACTACAAAGGCAGGAAACTACAGGGCGGGAGAAAGGAGGGCCAGTGTCAAAGGCAAGGGGAGAGGGTGCTCAGGGCTCAGACTCCTCTGGGATAGCTGGAGCCTCATCTGCATTTCCTGCTGAGTTCATCCAGGGGGAAAGGGGGAAGGGGCATCCAAGGTGGATCTGCTGGGTAAGCTCTCAGGTGCTCAGAACGGCCCAAGAAGTCACCAAGAAGCTGGCCAGATGATGCTGAGGCCCATGGCACTGTGGATGCACTATGTGCTGCAATATTTGCCTCACTGAAGTAGAGGTGGATGCCCTCAGCAGTCTCGGCTCAGAGGTGCAGCAAAGGAGAAACCCTAATCAGCACCCTGCTGGTTGCCACCGGGGAAATTCCCACCACACCTGAGCCCCTCTCCTGCAGAGGTGGAGTGAGAGCAAGTCCCTCCTATGGAGCACAAGCCCGGGGCCCAGTGCGGGCCCCAGCATGATTCAGATTTCGGGAGCTTTTATATTTCCACAGGAAATGCACAGTAATAGCTGAGAACAGCTATTACTGTGTTATGTGTTACTACGAGGCCTACTGTGTGCCCGGCACAGTGCTAAGCACAAAACAGCATTTGCAAAGTGAATGCTCATCCCTTCGCTTGGTGCATACTGTGGGCAGCATGTGGCCATCAGCGATATTGTGTAACCCTGGAGGGCAGGGGCAAGCAGAATTCACCCAAGATCACCACTGGCCCGCCGAGGTGGGGCCTGAGCCACTCCCCCAAGCTGGCCACACCCTCTGAGCCCACCTCCAGTGTGCAAGCAGGTGCTTCTGGGTTACTTCAGCAGCACCGTCTGGTGCAGTTTGCACAGTGGTTTCCTGATATGGGTCAAGACTCAGCAAAGGCGTGTTCCACTCGCAAAGCAGAGAAAGTGGAAGGTGACAGCTGTCTCTGAGAAGGGTGACTCACTGTCCTCTTCCTTTAAGTAGTTGCAGCCTGATATACTCTGGAAGGCCCCTTCTCCGTGCCTGTCTCAGTCACACACCTGCTGCAGGAGGGAGGCTCATAGGCACTGTGCAGAGCTCAAAGGAACCAGGCTCGGCCACACTGGAGGGCTCACCGAGCGGAACAGTAGTTGCACTGGGCTGCACAGAGCTGCTTGAACTTCAGTCCTGGTCCTACCTGACCTCCCAGGAGCAACTGACCCAGAGAGCTTTCCCCTTCCTGAGTCTCCTTTCCCCACTCCACCTCCCTCTCCTCCCCAGGAATCTCTGCTGTTTTGTTCACTGCTGTTCTCCCCACCCTGCCCTGTCTGACCCAATGGACATGTTTTTTTAGCTTGCTTTACTTTTTTTTAATTAAGAAATTTAGTAATTGTACAATAAAAAAATGCATCCAATGAAACAATATGATATTATATATTCTTAAATTAGATTTACCCCCTAGATCCCACCCTATTCTCCCACCTTTACCCCTCCCCCTCCCCCCTCTTTCCCGATACATCTCTATGAATGCCCTAGGTTATGTGTTACTATGACTTTGCTGGGTCTAATACATGAGGGTTGACCATCTTTCACACAGGCCTGGGTCTAGCTCCGACTTCCACAGATGAGTGAAGACATTCAACCCTTGACTTTCAAGGTTGCTAACTTTGCTCAGCATGATTTCTTCCATAGCCATCCATTTACCTTCAAAGGCTGCAATGTCATTGTTTCCAATTGCTGAGTAAAACTCCATGGTACATATGTAACCACAGTTTTTGGATCCATTCATCCAGTGAGGTGCATCTGGGTTGGTTCCACAATTTACCTATTGTAGAGCTGTTCTGGACATTTTTTGAATAAGTGAATGAAGAGCTCTGCACCCTGTTCACCTTGAACAGGATACTGGTCTCTCTACAGTCCCTTTCCCCACCTGGGAAGATGAGATTGTCCACCCGAGCATGGGTGCAAACCAGCTCAGACCTGCTGAGCGGTCATTCCTCTCTGCTGTTGCAGGTGGAACAGCCCTTATCCCAAAGGCCTGGGAAGTTCTTGAGATTAAGGATTACTTCAGACTTTGGAAAATTTGCATATGCACAATGCCATATCCTGGGGAAGTCTAAACACGAACCCATTTAGGCTTCCTAGACATCTTGTGCACACAGCCTGAAAGCTGACTTAACACAGTATCTTTGGTTCACCTGAGTTTTGACTGCAACCTGTCACCTGAAGTCAGGTGTGGAATTTTCCACGTGTTTTATTTTGTCAGTGCTCAAGAAGGTTCAGATTTTGGAGAATTTCAGACTTGGAGCAGATCTCCCAGCCCTCCACCTGGTCGTCACCGCCTGGAGCCTTCCCTCCACCTGGTTGGCCTCTACCTGCTCATCACCAGCTGGAGCCTTCCCTGTCACTGGAGGATCCATGCTGTTAAGGAGTCCCTTGGCACTCTGTTCTAAAACTCAAGTGTACTCAAGTATAATCCATCCATTTGTGCAGGCAGCCATATTTATAGCATCTCAGATACTGAGGTACAAAGAAATATAAGGCTTTTCCCCCCCTCACCGCTCACTGACCCTTACAAGAGAAGGACAGGTAGACAGCTGTGGTCAGCCTAGATGTTCAGGAGCAGATCTGTTGCCTGAACAACACCTCCACCCCCACCTACAGCTGCAACTTGCACACCCAGACAATCATGAACAAAACAAGGCGAAATCTGAACACACATTGGCACCTTGGTGGCAGACATGCTGACTCTAGTGAGAACTGGACAAGGGCAGGGACTCAAGGGCCCTCAATGCACTGGGCCCAAGGGTCAGGTACCTCCTCCTCAGGGACACAACTACTGGTCTTGGTCCTTCACTGACAGGAACTGGCCCAGGACAAAGTGAAGGCCACAGGGAGGGGCCTCCAGTGCCTCTCTGGGTCAGCTAAGAATCCCAAGGAGCCTACGCAGAGGTCAGGCTGCTCCAGCCAGCGCAGCCACCCAGTTGAACCAGAAGAGCTCATGCATTCTTCCCACTTCTAGCCTAAGCTCCTGCCCCTCAGCCTTCTCAGGGTCAGCTGCCAGCTATACACCCCAGTACCTTGCCCTGCTGCAAATTAGTCCTCCTCCCCTTCACTTCTCAGCTGCTGTTCCCTGGGGGCCAAGGTCTTCCTTCAAACGGGTGCCCCCCCAAATATGGTTTGTCGGAAGAATGGATCAGAGCCTTAGGTAGGAGGGTCTTTGGATCCCCTGTGAATGCTTGAGCAAGAAGTGAAACCTGCCACCAAAGTGGGGTATAATTGTTACTCTTCCTTCTATGCCAACTCCTGGGACCCCTCATTTGACTGGGGTGTACCCCCATGGGTGCAGATGCCAACTGTTCTCCAGGATCCCATGGACTGGGCAGGGCTGGAGGGAAGGGGGTACAGGTTCTGGTTAGTGGCCCGCAGGACCTCTGGCCCTCCAGCCCTTTGCCATCGTGCTTAGCTGGTCTCTCAAGGACCCTCCCACCAGCACAGCAGAGAGCATCTGACTGGCCCGAGGCAACCACCTCATGCAGCACCTCTCTGCAGCAGTGGAGGGCCAGCCTTGGCAGCTTTCCTGAGCCACCTGAAAACGGGGTGCCCACCTTGGATTTGGAGCCTGTGTCCATGAGCCCAGGCTGTGAAAGCATACGGGTTCTGAACTCACCAGTTTGGCTTCCGTCTGAGCCACCCACATGGACAGGGGCATTCAACAGGAAATGCCCCCGTCAGTGGCTGCTGGGGAGGAAGCTGGGCCTTCATCTTCCAGGCTCAGCATAGGGAAAGAGTCCGGACTTTGCGTGTCAGGTGGCTGCGCTCACATCTTTGCAGTTGTTGGCACTAGGTGAGTTATGGCACCACTGTGACTTAGCTGAGGACAAGGGGGTGGCGATGGGGATCGCCAGTGTCAGTGCGAGGCTGGAGGAGGCACTGGCCCCCAGCAGCTAACATGCAGGCAACACAAAAGTGCCCAGGGAAGCTGTGGCCCTTGCTGGTGGGAGGAGGCCCAGGGGGCATCAAGCTGTGTCCCAGCCACACCGGACCCCAATGCAGGAAGCCTCGCCTCGCCTCATGTCCTGTGCCTGACGCACGCTTCCCTCCCCAGCTTTCCAGACCCCATCTCCTGGTCCCTCCCACCTTCATCCCAGCACCCGGGGCCCAAGTCAGAGCCTGCCTCCATTCCAACTGCCTTGTGCTCCACCTCTGCCTTCTGAGTGTCTGCTTTTGTCTCTCCCACTTGTCACCAAAATCCCCTCAGCTTCAGTCCTCTTCTCAGGTACAGAGGTTCCCATAACTGTGAATCCAGCCCTCAGCCCCATCCTCCTCAGATAGGGCCAGCTGGGCACCAGTGCCACAGTTGGCCGTGCGTCTCCCAAAGGCTACCTCTTCTTCACTGTCACACAGTTCACCCCCGTGGAGTGCTGGGGAGGTCATTGCTCATCAGCTGCAGGGACGCTTACTAAATTAATGGCAGAACCAGGATGAAGATGTGGCCCCATCTCAAGCTGAGGGCCCGGCCTGGCCTACACCACATTGCTTCCAAGGACAAATGACAACCTTGGAGAAAAATGGTAGACACCATGAGCTCTCAACAGAAGTCGCCTCCGGGAGCAGAGAAAGTCTCTTCTCTAGGTCTGGAACTGAGACAGGTGTGTTCAGCCCGTTTCCACCATGGAATCTGAGGTAGGATTCCCGCCGGTCTGTAGCTCTTTAGGACAGCACTCCTCACGCAAGTTTGTTTATTTTATTTGCAAACGTTTCTGTTCAATAATCGCCTCTCCTCCGTGCTGATGGATATGAGGACAGGGCTTAGCACGTGCCGGTGCTTTCAAGCTCTTGATGAATTCACCGAACAAGCGGTCATCAGGTGTCCCCCACATGCAACATCCTATTCTAGACATTAGTGAGTAAGACGAGGCAGGTGGACAGAGGGACAATTGGTTAAATTAACACAACCCCAAACTCAGCAATGTGGCTGAATCCGTTTCCTTTTGCTGCTGCAGCAAGTTGCACAAACCTACTGGCTTCAAATAACATAAATTGACTTGTCGGAAGTGAAGCTCATTCTCTGGGCTGAGATCAGGCTCCTTCCAGAGGCCCTGAGGAGAGATTCTGTGTCCTCGCCCTTTCCAGTTTCTGGAAGACACACACACACTCCTGACTCACCCCACTTTCAAAACTAGGAGCCACACATCTGAAGCTCCTGCTCTCTGACCTGCTTCCACAGTCCTGTCTAACTTGGACCCTGGAGATGGCCCTGGCCCAGCAAGATAGGCCAAGATGGCCACCTTGACCCAGCTGCAAAGCCCTTCACCTTGTTAACCCACATCCCACAGGTTCTTGGGTTTAGGACATGGCCGCCTTTGAGGATCCGTTATTCAACCTGGCCCTGGGACCTAGGTAGTACATATTTGGAAATCTTGGAATATAGAGACTTCCTAAATCCAAGCCTTGGAACACGTTAACAAATTACGCATCCTATGCCTTGGAATCACATTTTACTCTGCTCAGAGGTTTCTTTTTCTCCTCAGCTCAGTTTATGAAATAAATATGCGTGTGATTTGATGACCTGCCTAGAGCAAGGGGATCCCTTCTGCTGTGCATGGAATGGTGTCCCCCAAAAGATATGTTGACGGATGACCCTGCACCTGGGAAACTGGGTCTTGATGAACTTAAGAAGCCAAGACTGAGGCTGCCAAGCACTGCCGGCAGCTCCAGGAGCCAGGAAAGTCAGGAAGAACCCCACCAGGGCTCTGCCACACCCCCATCGCAGATTTCTGACCTCTGGGACTGTGAGAGAATGAGTGTCCCTTGTGTGTGCCACCCAGTTTGTGGCACTGTGTTGCAGGAGGCCTGGGAAACTCTGTCCCCTCTCCCCATTCCACACCCTTGCTCCATGGGTCCATGAGCTCCCCTGAAGACCCCGCTGGGGCAACAGCACAGCAAGGCCACCTCTTCAACCACCCTCTCTGTCTCAGCCTCCAAGAACAGGGAACTGCTTTGCTCTGGGATCCAGGTGGCCCCTTGGCTCAGCTGGTTTCTCCATCACACTCAGAGTCGCCACTGAGTTCAGTTTTCTCCTGGTTTCTTGGAAAGCACCTTCAGGACTGTTTCAAGAAAAACAAATTGTGAGGTTTGCTGGGGTTCTGTTTAAAGAGGATCATCAGGTCCTGTTCCAATAACAAACCAGAAGCCAGGTGGGTCTCTCGGACAAAGCCTGGAGGCACGGTGGGCTGGGTGTGGCTAGGCGGGCCTCTGAGAATGTCCTGGACGCGCCCTTCCTTCACTTGGCCAGCACTCTGCCCAAAATGGACACAGACTACAGGCACCAAATGTGAATTTTCAAGCAGCTTCGAGGTGAGTGAAACCAACCACGAGCTCAAAAGGGCCATTCTGAGCCTGGGTGGTGCCTTTCGCACAGAAATCCAAACGGTGCGGCTGAAGCCTGGTTTATGAGCAGCAGCCTCCGGGGCTGAGCAGCAGAGCGCGCACACAACCCAAGCCTGGAAGCTGGGATGAGAGCGAGCCAGGACCTTCTGCCATTGCAACACGGGCACGTGGTCCTCCACGGGCAGTGGCAGCCGAACAGACCACTCATGGGAGCACCCCCATGCGCCAGGCAGGTGAAACCAGGGCCCTGCAGATGTCTGTGACCAAAGGAAAGGAGAAGAAAAAGGCCCAAACCAGAGCCAAGCAGACAAGGAAGTGAAGCAGCTGTGTAAGGGAGCCCTCTGAGGATGCCCTTCTGAGGTTGCCCTCACCCAGAAATTACAGAGGAGGAGCCAAGATCCTGGGGCAGTCACGCCATCTGCCAGTGTTTATGGAACTGACCCAAGTGTGGAGCACTAGGGCTGGGGAGGTGGGCAGGGACTGGGCTACGCAGTTTTACTCCCCATTTGGATTTTATTCTAAGTACAATGGGAAGCAAGCCAGTGAAGGGTCTTAACAAGGGGCCTGACATGATGTAGCCTCCTCCCCTCCTTCTCCCCATCCCCCTCCACTCCTCTCCCTTCTTCTCCTCCCCCTCCTCCCCATCCCCTGCCACTCCTCTCTCTTCTCCTCCTCCCTCCTCCCTTCTCCTTCTCCTCCCCTCCCCCTTCTTTCCTCCTCCTCCCTCCTTCTCCTCCATCTTTCCTTTCTTCCCTGTCTCCCATTCCTCCTCTTTCTCCTTCACAAACAATTGCTTGTGCTGCTGCTGGAGAGGAGACTGGAAGTGGGCACAAGTTGGAGAGGAGGCCCTCCAGGGCAGATGTGGCAGAGTGGACCCAGATGGACCAGGGTGGACCAGGGCAATTGCTGGGAGGAGCGGGAACAGTCAGACTGCTGGAGGTGGTGCTGCCAGGGTTTGCTGATAGGCTGCAGAAGGAGGGAGGGTCTCAGGCTGCTGCACTTGCCCGTCCAGCAGAGTGGCTCGCCCAGCACACAGGCTCATGGGGAGCTGAGCTAGGATGGCTGTTCGGACCTTGCCCCACCTCACTCATTAATAAAGCGGGCAACTCTGCCCTCCTCTGCAGCTCCTCTGGGTCTGGTGTACCAGGCTGCCATGACACTTGGCCCCTATGGATTAGACAGCATATTTTCCCCAAATATGATGTCCTCCTTTGCAAATGATGAGGCCACCCTTCGTTTTCAGAAAATCTGGGGTCTCTCTTAGACTGGATGGCAGCTCTCCAGGCAGGATGGTGGAAAGGAAAGCCCTGGCTCATCTCATTTGCTTTTCTGTGGTGTAAACACCCCCACCATGGTCTCACCGAACCCCTGAAGCGAAGGACTGGCTCTTTGCTGTCTGTGGGAGCCAGCCTAGCACAGATTTGCATGACCGCTGGCCCGGAACGCTGTGCCAGGCCATCTCCCCAGATCCTCAACGTCAGGTCGGAGGAGACGTGGGGACAGCCCTGGGAATTCACTTGGTGACTCACTGGGTGCTCAGGTGTGTCTGGGGAAGTCAGCCTCGAAACCAGACCTGTTACTGGAGGCGACTGCTCGGCCGGGTAGTGGAGAAAGGCAGAGGGCTGCTGTCCAGGAGGTCGGGGCCTGAATAGGAGACAGGAGACCTGGGTGAAGCTCCGGCTCTGCTGATAGCAACTCAGTGGCCTCAGGCAAGCCACCTGCCACTGAATCTCAGCCACCACATCCCCACAGGAGAGGCAGATGATCGCAAGGACTCAGGCTCACCTTGCACTCCCAGGCCTTGCCTCTGCCGTCCCTGGGGTTCCTGCAGCGCTGCTTCTGCCTGGGCTCTTTGTGGACGGGCTTATTCCCAGCGTAGTCCAGCAGTGCAGCGCTGGAGCCTCCCCACAGGCGCCTCTTTCTCCTTAACACCATATTTCTCACTCAGATGAGAGTCATGGGAGGCAAATGGGAGGGGAGATGGAGGCAATTCAGGGAAGAGTCTGGGGAATGCAGATAGGCAAGGACTAGGCTGGCTCCGAAGAGTCCGGAGCCAACAGTTTCCCTGGCCTGGGCTCCCCATCCTCAGGTTTCTCTGCACAGGAAAACTGTGTTCAATAACTACAGAATCTGCACCTTCCGAAGGTGATCGGAACTTTCTAGAACATCCCCCAGCACTCACCCTTTGAGATGGGGCCCACACAGTCCCGTGACCTCAGCCAGGGGCAGCGTGGGGTAGCTGCCCAGAGGCCCAGAGGCCAGGGAGCATCGCTGGCTTTCCTTGCCCAAGACCAGAGACTCCCCTGACCCCTTGCAGACAGACTTCCTCAGTACTCCTTTCTGTTTTGGGATATTTTCATGGTTTATTTTTTTAAAAAATAATCACCTCCTCCTCCCCACACAACCCAAAACGCCTTCCTGATTGGGGCACCTGGCAGCCTCTTCAGCAGTACCATTCTCTCCACCCAAAGTGGCAGAGGCCTGGCAGGGGGCTGGGAGATGTTTGGGAGTGCAAGAGTGAGGGTGGCACCTCTCCCTTCTTGTTCTCGGACTTCTGCATGCGCTGGAGACACCAGCTGTTGACACAGGAGCTCTGAGGGACCCTTGTTGATGCCCTTGGCATCTTACGTGGGTGAGCGTGCCTTAGCAAAGTCAAGATGTTCTGAGTTTGGTTCTTTTAAAATAAAAAACATGAAAATATCCCAAGACAGAAAGCAGTACTGAGGGAAACCACATAAAAACAACTTCAGCTGAGAAAATAACCCAACCTTGCCAGGTCCAAAGAGAACCTTGGTTTCTACGGAACGGCAGCGACGCGCGTTCTCCTGGCCATGGGTGAGCAGGCGCCTGCCCTCAGTTCAAATAAGCAAACATCCTCAGAATACAGCGCTCTGCCCCAGCCACGCTTCCAGCCCTCCCAGAAACACCTCTCACAAACTTCTTCTCATCCCACCCTCGAGAAGCACCGGCTTGCCTGCGTGCGTGTCTCGCAGGGAGACAGACAGATGCACCAGGCCTTCAAGTCGTGAGGAGAGAGGACATGTGTCGCCTTGGAAATTTTCCACCACCAGCATTTTTTTTTTTTTTTTGATTCCCAAGATAAATGGGTTTTTACTCCCAGGACTGAGAGCGCCATTATTTTTCAAATACTTTCTGCGGCTGCCAAGGAGTCAAGAAAATTGGTCATGCACCTGGCCAGCTGATCCAGCCTCAATGAAAAGGCCCTAATTTTTCTTCCGCTTTAATAAATGCTTCCTTTCTTCTTCTCAGAATGTGCAGGGCTGGGGGGCATTCAGGGTGGCCAGTTTATGCAATTGGGCAGGGACACCTGGTTCAGGGTTCTTCCCTCTGTCCCCCATGCAGGGATCTTGGTTCCAGGTAGGAGCCCTGAGAAGGAGAGCAGGTTTTGCAGGACTCCTGGGTGTCAATGCTTACACGTATCTGCATAAAATGCTGGTGTTAAAAAACCAACTTCTCAGAGACACCTCAATGGATTCCAAAAAGTAAACACGGGTGAAAAACACTCCCTCGCTCTGTAGACGTCTCCATTCTGTCTCCCAGCACCAGAGAGAGGATCAAGGATGGGGACGAGCCCCGGGACAGCATTTGCGGTTCTTTCCCAGGAATGGATTGCGGCTCCCCAGGCTGGAATGCGCAGGTGCTATGAAATCTGGCTGCCAGGTCAACGTAAAGGTGATCAGCCTGCTGAGCCTTCTCTCTGTTCAGCTAAGCCCCCCTCCCAGCACTGGTTGCTGCTCCGGGTAACTAATTATGACTAAGTGCATGAAGCAGGAGGGTCTTTGTACACCTGTAATTACTACCTGGCAAGTCCCTGCAGAACCTGGGAGTTTCCCAGAAGGCCGGTAGGGCCATTTCTGGGGATAAGTCAAGGTGGGCAAGACCTAACCAGAGGAGCCAGAAAAACCTTCATAACTGAATCCACACTTTGTCACTTGGCAGAAGGCTCAGAGTCCAAGTTCCCAGGCTCCCAAGCTGCTAAAAACCTGGTTGCAATGCTCACATACCTCTGCAAGTGTCTCAAAATAAACAAAGCCCAAAAGCAGTGCTGTCCCATATTGAAATAGTGCAAGCTACATGCGTCATCTAAATTTTTCTAGAAGCCATTTAAAGAAGAAACAGGTGAGATTAACTCCAAAAATATATTAAACTCAATTAACCTAAAATGAATGACTTCATCACATAATCAACACAAAAATTATTAGTAAGACATTTTGCATTTTTTCCATGCAAGCCTTTGCAGATTTGGGGGCACAGCACTCCTTGTTGGGACCCTTGTGTTTCCAGCAAGACAACTCCAGTCTGCGTGCATGGGACAGGGCTGCCTCAGGTGTGGAGGCTCCACGTTTTGAAGAATGCCTGGGCCACCAGAGACATCCCCCAAACATGTCACATCGAGTGAATGGAACTGCCACATGCGAAGTTTGCTTTGGTTTAGGATTCTAATGTCCTTCATAAAATAAGCATTTCCAAAAATTGCTTTCAAATAATAAGCAGTCCCAAGCCTGGACTTGGTCAGGGCTCTCTGTACTACTAGCGACAACCAAAATATCCTGACTGAGGTTAATAATTTATGGCCCCTCACAGTGGAAAAATAAATAAAAGTGGGTGCTGACCCTTTAGAGAGCTGCTCACGCATGTTGCTGTGCTTTCTGCCCTGGGCACAAGCATCATCCACAGGGACAAGCACAGCCCAGGGATGGCCCAGCAGACCTGACGCTGTAGGGTCAGGCACTTCCTGGAAGCGGTTCCACCGCGTGCCCTGAGCAGGGCTCCGAGCTTCCAGGGAGAGGCAGGAAGGAACCCGGGATGGAGCAGTGGGTGTGAAAGCTTGCAATTGCCAGTCAGGGAAGGGATGCCACGGTCCTGCAGGGAACCATGCCACTGTGGGGCCAGGGCAGAGCAGCACTGCCCAACTGAAGCATCACATCAGCCACATTTTAAAAGGACTAAAGAAACAAGTACAATTAGTTTCAATAGCACATTTTATTTGACCAACTGCGTCTGAAATATCAGCATTTCATACAAGATAGCTCTCGGTGTTTTTCACTAAGACTTTGAAACGCGGCATGTAATCGCCACAGCCTGTCGCCATTCAGCACTAGCGGCTGAGGGGCCAAATGCAGGTGTGTGTAATGGAGGATAACCTCTGCTCCTGCTCTTGAGTCCCAAAGAGAGGTCACAGGGGAGGGAAACTTGAAAAAGAGGCAGTCGCCTGTGTCTTCCAAGGGACCAGCAGTACAGGCGTGAGGCGCGCTAGCCAGGGTTGGACCAGGAGCGGAGGCTTCTCCCACGTGCTCCCAAGGCTGTCTGTGTAAATAGCGTAACTACGAAACAGAGCCCTGAGAAACGCTTGCTAAATTTTGCCAAGCGCCTGGACACCAGATCACAAGGCTGACCCAGAAAAGAGCAGTGCACCTGCAAGGGAGGCGGTGGCTGCAAGGCCACCCCAGGTCAGCAGGCGCCTCCCCCTGCCGCCAGGGAGGAATGAGGCTGCCTAATGTGGAAATGTTTGGATGTGGAGCAGCGAGGCGCAGGAGCCAGCAGGAGGCCAGGGTGACAGGAACCAGCCACACTGGGACGGACGATGGCGGGGAGCGTTTGCCAAGACCCTGGCAACATCTTTCCTAATAAGTCTGGCGCTGCCTGAGGCCCCCTCTGAAGAACAGCCTTTCCCCTCCGCCCCCGATCTTCTTGAAGGCTGAGGGAGAGCCAGCGGGAACTTGGACCGAGGCCTGCTCTCCCTGGTCTCCCACTCAGCAGACCCACTGTATGGACGAGGGGCTCCGTCCACCATGCTGCCCTCCACCCTGTGGACATGCGGTCCACACCCCACGTGGCAAGCTGGGCTGGACCGCTGCAGCTCTGCATGGAGAGAGGGTCCCTTGGGGGTGCCCTCCACCCTTTCTTCCTCTGCCCTGGAAAGGTGCCACCACCTCATTTCAGAAAGAGGTCACCCTCCCTGCAGCCGGAGCCTTGAGATCATTGTGTCCAGAGCCACCCCCACTGGCCGTGGATCATTGCCACTGGGCCTGCTGCTCAGGGAGAGGTTTCCCAGTCAGATGTCCCAACCCCACACACAGGGCACGCAGATGACACCACATGTGTGTTGGGTCAGGAGTACTTTTAACTACGGCTCCGAGAAAGAACAGCTTGTACAGCCACTCCAAGTCTCCCAGAAACAAAGAATGTAGCCCTGGTTTGCAAAACAATTTTTTTTTAAGTGCAGCCTGGTCTCTTAATAGGGTCCTGGAGCTATAGTGGCTGGATCAGATCGAGAGGCAAGGAGTGCCAACGTCACCCACTGCTAAGCGGTTTATGACCTTGGTTGACTAACAAGCCCTTGTAACATGATTATGGGAGCGTTTTGCAGGCTTCTAGACCCAGGTGTGGTTGAAGGTCAGTTGCGGGGAGACAGGGCTGTCCCTCCACTGGGAGAAGGTTCCAGAGAACGATTTTCCTGCCCGAGGTTTTGGAGATGATTAACATGCTTCTGTCTGTTAACCAGAGAGTTAATCGTTATTCAAAGTACTCTTTGATAATGCGGGGGAGGAGGGGCAGGAGGGAGAAAATGAATGTGTTAACCATTAATCCAGGGAAGTGCCATAAAAATTAGAATGGGAAACACTGGACCTGGGAGAGGAGTCCACAGGCGGAGACCTGGCCTGGCAAGCCGGTGGGAGGAGAGAGCACTGTGTGAGGCCCTGAAGTTCACACGTGCTTGGAGCTGGGCTGGGCTGGGCTGGGGGGATGTTTTCTTCTCTTCTTTTTTCCCTTTTCCTGGTTTCATTGCTCTGAGAAAGCAGAGTAGGAGTAACACAGTCACTAACATGGGAACATCACAAATAAACCCAGTTTTATTGGCCTTGTTTCGCTCCCGCTTCCCACAGTGGAGCCTGTAGGACTCAGTCTCCTGTAGCACTGGCTCTCTGGCCTCCTTAGAGAGCAATGGAGCTCAGACGCTCCATGCTGGAGGAAATTGAGCCAGCTCTTCCAGGGAGCTAGAACGTTCCAGGCAGGGAACGTCTGAGGAGGAGATGTGCAGAGCAGAGCAGAGGAAGGAGCTGGCCTTTGAAAGACAGGTGCAGGCCTTCCTCAGAGGAGCTCGTCGCCTGGCTGCCCTTTCAGTCCAACCGTTGGCATTTGGAAAAGCTTCCAGAGGGAGCAAAGTCACCAAAGCCAGGCGGGTAGGGCCAGCAGATGAGACCAAGCAAGTCATTAGAACACTGTGGTGGCCCCAGAAGATGAGGGAGGGCACAGAAGGAAACAAGGGGAAAGAAGAGGCAGGCCCCCAGAAGGACTTGGTCCTTGCTGGAGTAAGGGTCAGAGGTCAGAGGGGAGGGAGGCCCTGCAGGCCCTGAGCACACCTGTGATGCAGGAGCACTGGTGTGGGGAATCTGGGGCCAGGGAGGGCTCTGCTTCCTCCTTCCCTGAAAAGGTGGATCCACATGGCTCTGGAGGTGGGGAGGCCAGGGAAGCCATCCTGCCAAGGGGAGCCTGTTCTCATCTGTGCGGGGGGCACACCCTGTGCTGAGAACACAGCGGCGAGTGCCTGAGAGGAGAACCACCAGGCTCCCACTATGGCTGGGAGCAAGTGGGGTGCAGAGGGAGAGTGCAAGAGAACTGCAGGGAGGGTTACCGCTGGAGTGTGACCTGGCTTTGCTGTCAGGGAAGACTTTAAGGAGTGACTTTGAGCTCAGACACAGGGTAGCCGGAAGTTAGCCAGGCCAGGTGGGCAAGGGCCGGTGGGAGGAAAGGGGGAGAGTTCAACAGAGAGAAGAGTTTGCACCAAGTTCTGGGGCTAGGAGCAAACCCCAGAAGGGAGAGGTGTCATGGGGGACTGCAGGGCAGGCCCAGGCAGCACTGTGGAGGGCCAGGAGGAGACCGGGCCAGGCAACAATGCGCTCTGTCCTGCGGGCAGTGGGTGTGGCTCAGGGTGGAAGCAGGAGTGTGGACAGACTGGCTTTAGCAGCACCTCTCTTGCTGCAGTTTGGAAAATGGGTTGGAGGGGAAGCTCAGAGGAGGAGGCCATTAGGAAGAGGCTGACGCCCTCCCAGTGAGGGAGACCAAAGGCCTGAACTAGAGAGAAAATTGGCAGAGACCACGAGGGTGGCCCACAGGAGGGGCTGCTAAGGCAGGCAAGCTTGAGGAGCCTTCGGGGGTGCAGCCATGCTGAGGAGGGGAGCAGAACGCGTTCAGAGAGAGAGGTAAATTTCAGTTTCAGTATGCTGAGTTTGGGGTGCTTATCAGACACCCCACAAGGCTGTCTGTTCATGGCCAGCTGGACGTCAGGGTTTGACGTCTAGGACATAAGTCTGGCCCCGTAAATCTGTCTGTGAACATACGAACATGCACAGCCTGGGACTGGCTTGGTGCTCAGGGAAGAGTTGAGCAAATGCAGGAGATGCAGGATTAAAATGGGCAGGCCGCGGCCCTCAACTGGGCCTCAACTGAATAAATCAGAAAGAGCTTTGCAGATCCAGTAAGAGGGAAGAGTCTGCATTCAGAGAAGGAGATCTGGAGGCCAATAAACTTGATGTGAGGCAGCTCTGCTGACCCCAAGCACAGCCAAGGCATGACCCTGGGCTCTGACATGGTCACAGCACAGCTGTGGGTGTGACCAAAGAAGGAAGGTGCCCACAGGTGGAGGCTGAGGACAGTCAAACTTCCCAGAGACCCCAGGGGACAGAGTAGACTCCCTGGAGATGGTGGGGTGAGCCTTCAAGGCCCCAGAGGTCAAGAGCAGGAACGGAAAATGTGTAGAATATAGAGTCCAGAGCCAAGCTGTGCAAGGTACCCCAGAGGGAGTCCCCTCCTTGTGCCCTCCCAGGAACTTAGACATGGCACAAGTAGGGATGCCTTTGAACCCACCATACTTCTTCCTGGCTCCCACAGGGGTGCTGACCAGAGAAAGCCAGCTTCAGGGAAGGCACCCCCAGGAGCCATGGCTCGGTGCATTTGGATGGCAACTGACCCACTGCTCAGGCAGAGACTTGGCTCCTCTCTTGATCTGTATTCCTGGTGGCTCCTGAACCAGGGCCTCAGATTTGCCATCTATGAAGAGGGACAGTAATTCCTGATGTCACCTGCTATGCTTGACACTGTGGGCACCAAATGCTTCCCAGGTTCTTAACCCAGGCATGAGTGTAGTCACTGTGGGGTTTTCTTGAATGCTGATCAACTTAAATACAGGATAATAAATTCTTCCACCTGACTTTGCTGAGAGATTGAAAGAGAATCCCACAAGACCATGGCTCTAAAATCCTCCACTCTGTAAAGCCTCTTTTAGAGAAGGGTCTGCTCACAGAGCCAGCTCTGCCCTGCGGACCTCCTTCGGAGTCAGGTTGCTGGCCTTGTGCCTGTCCCCCACTCTAGACTTCTGTCTGTGGTCCACAGGGTGGACAGCTGCCAGGGAAGAGGTTCTTGGGACAGGGGTGGTGTGTGATGCCCAGGACCAATGGATGGAAGAACAGGGGATCCCATAAGCAGCGCCCCTCTCCAGCATCCTAGGGAGAGGCTTCTTGGGGTAAGGTGTACAGCAATCTTATCCAGGTAGAATTTCTGACCTACCTGGAGTGTGTTAGTTTCTCAAACTGAGGGTCTGAACTCCCTGACCCTGCAGAGTAAATTTTTTGTTGCTCCTTCTATTTATGATTTTAGAAATGCCTATCTGACCCATCTCATGGCTTTGTTCTCATCTCCCAAACAGATCTTGGACTCCAGTGGAAATGTGTCTAAATCTGTCCTGGCCTTCTCCATGTCCAAAAGTGAAGACAGAAGGGATAGGGTAGGGTTATTTTTACAGCTGCACTTCTTGCACATAGCTGCACCCCTAGTCGATGCTTGGGACCCCAAGCAGTGAATCATCTGAATGGGTGGCCATTGTCATGGCTGACAGAACAGAAGTGCCCCTGCAGGTCCACCCAGCTGCTAAGAGAGACCTCCTCCCCCACTTCCAGCTGCCATGGCCAGCATGGGGACCCAGCATGCCTGAGCAGGTGACATCTGGTTCACCTTAGGGAAGAATAGTCCTGAAGAGTGGGAGGCCTCCCAGAGCAGGGCAATGGGCCCCCCACATTTGCTGGCAAAGGCCACTGTCCCCTAGGTTGCTGGGAGGGGGACCACCCACCCCACTAATGGGCCATTATAGCAGCCAGCCCCCTTTCAACTGGAAGCTTCTTTAATCCAGTTGGGACTTGGAGAACAGGGCGGACAGATGTTGGCGCTGAGCCCATGGGAGAGCCAAGAGTTGAGAAGCATGTTTGCTTGAGTGTTGGGACCATCCTGACAGCCACTAGCGTAAGCTAACCCCCTTCACGGGATAGAAACAGTTATTCGAATGGCTGAAAGGACCAATGATCCGTGGCTCAGTCTCAGTGGCAGGGTACAAAGGCAGCTCCAGGTGGGCAAGAGCTGAGGTCTGACTGCTGCTCGGCCCTGTCCTCCCCAGCGCTCTGTGGCCAAGGCGACGCACGGACTGTAAGCGGTGTGTGTGTGAACAGCACTTGCGTAAAGTGGTTTTATGGCCCTGGCTTGGTTTGTAAGCCAAGTAAACAGAAAAATCTCAGGAATAAAAGGGGCAATAAAATAATTACATAACGCTTTGAACTCACACTAAATACCACCTGTATTTTAAGGCTTTCAATGTGTTTTACAGGCAAGTTTAGAACTGTAGTACTATATCCCCTTTTATCAGTGGGAAACTGAGTCACTGCACAGCAAGAGCTGGAGAGCCCACAGGGTTTGTTTCTGGGAGACCCCCTCTGGAGCACTTCAGTGGGTGGGCCAGCAAGGGCACATTCCCAAC
Organism: Aplodontia rufa; assembly: GCA_004027875.1. NCBI lineage: Eukaryota > Metazoa > Chordata > Mammalia > Rodentia > Aplodontiidae > Aplodontia > Aplodontia rufa. Next base: position 11,778 of record PVKS010009995.1, on the reverse strand, counting down.
CACACCTTTGTTCTGAGTGAAAGGGTGCAGATTCTTATCCCTAGGTATAAACCCTCCCCGCAGCCCCAGCTGTGTCTGAGCTCCGGGGGGAGCTTGCTGGCTTTGGTATCAACAGTAAGAAGAGCAGCGCCCATCCGTTTTGATGCCTGTTGTACACGGGGTGCTGGCTCCTCAACACCTGCAAGGTTGGTGCTTTGGTTTCACTGGGTAACAGGAGCAACAAGTCCTAATTTCTTAGGATATATCCCTCCACAGCAGAATGGTCCCTGAGCCTGCACTTTCACTGCCAGGGACAACTACGCCCAAGAAAAAGAAGGCCAGAAATTCCCACCTATCCCTCCCGTCTTCCCTTTTGGATATGGAGAAGGCCAGGATAGATTTAGACACATTTCCACTGGAGTCCAAGATCTGCTTGGGAGATGAGAACAAAAGCATGAGGCATTTCTGAAATCATAAATAGAAAGAGCTACAAAAAATTTATGAGAGATTGTTAAAATAATGATGAAATCTCAGAATGACAAAAATTGTTAGATTGTTAAAATTATGGAAAAAACTAATATTTTTATTTTTCTTTTTTTAAAAAATTATTCAATATTTGAAAATTGTCACATTGAATGTATTTTGATTGTCCAGCATGGGAACAACCCAGGAAGTCCAAGATTGTTGACTGAAGCCCCACCTGCTTGGATCCTGAGGGGTCTCCTCCTTCCTGGTGGGCCACGGTCCCTCTGGGCTCCAGTGGAGCTCCGCAAGCGGTTCACCAAGTCCTCTGAGGCATGGCAGGCTGTTTGCCGGTCCTTACAGCTGAGTAAACCGAATGCTATGGAGTTCTGGCCAGAGGAATGTGCACTGGCCAAGGTGCCTCTACCAATGACCTATTAAACTTCCTGGCTGCTCTCCGGTCTCCTCCACAGTCTCTGCTGTCTGCCCTGGCTGTCAACACCCTGGTGATCTTGGAACATGCCGAGATGGCAGAGCTGCTGTCAGCCTGGACCCTGAAGAGCTGGATGGAACAGAACCCTTGCCAGGCCCCGCAGCTGACTGAACGTGATTGATCTGGCATTAATTAATAGGTCCAATGTGTGCAAGTGGATCTGATTCATGGGTGGAAGCTGAGTCTTTGAGTGCCTAAAAAAATCAACCACAAAACAGTTTCAGTGACAGTTATGTGTTACAAAACATTGTAACGACCAGCATTATCTTAACTAATAAGGTAATTTAGAGATAACAATCCACCCTCTCAGACCAAAAATGAACAATTCTGCGATCACCTCTGGCATGACATGACAGGGGGAAACCTGAGGCACCGGGACAGCAGGTGACTCTCCTTCTCAGCTGAAGCCACGGCCTGCGAGCAGACTCCACTTCTTCAGTAGCCTTCCTGGACACAGGCGGGGCGTGACAAATGGGTCCTGTCTGGAAGCCGCCTCCAAATGATGGAGAGTCATTGCCCATGCCGAGGACTCTGAGGCCAGGCTGGCTGAGCGGAAGGAGCTGGGACAAATGAGCCCCCTGCCAAGGTCACCGGAAGGGGCTGCACGGCCCAGGATGCCTGTTCCAGTCCAGCCCATACCTCTACCCCACCCAAAGCGTACCAGATTAAAACCCCAGGTGTGGACCCTGGACCGCTGTAATTTTATCATCTTTTCATGGAATTTTGATAACGAAGCCCTTCTGGGAATACCAGCGACATGTAGGCATCTACAGAGAGGCTCCCCAAAGAGCAAAGCAAAGGGAAGTTTTTTGCACCCGTGGGCTGGGTGGCACTGGCCAAGTCACCTCTCTCTGTACCTTAGTCACCTCGTGTGTAAATTAGGGCAATGATGACACCTTCTTTCCAATGACATTGGGAGCATTAAACAAGGTTAGGTGTAATAAACCACTCCACAAATGTGGGCTTGTAGCACACTGTTTTCCAGGAGTCTGAGAGGAGCTTTGTCCACTGCCATGGGTAAAAAGCCTGTTCCCCAGCGTGTGCAGTTGCCCTGCCAGCATCACTGTCCACCCAGTGTGGGGGACCAGCGCAAGGGTCTCTGCTCCCTGCTGACTGCTCTGCCTCAGCTCCATGTCCACGCTGGAAAGGACATTAGACAGGGAGTAGCATGCTGAGAGGAGCCCAGAGGAGTCAGGAGGCCATGGGGACCACGAAGTTTCAGTGCTGGGGATGGTGAAGCTGGTGTGCTCATGGTGTGCACCAAGCAGTCCCAGTGATGTGGAACAGGGCTCCTAGGGGTCACGAGCTTCCACTCCTGACCATTCCAGCTTCCTGTCTCACAGTGGCTCTGTTGCCTCTTGACCCTTGAATGTCACCGGGAAAGGGATGAGCTGAAGGGATGGCTGGGGATTCACAATCCCCCGGAAGTTTCTGGGAGTGAGCAGGAGGGAAGCACACCAGGGCAGGCTGCTGTGACCCCTGCCAAGGCCATACATCTCAGCAGTCTGGTCATGAGTTGCCCCCTGGTGACCCTGATTCAAGAGTCAACTTGTGGCCCTGCGGCACCACCATTAACAGGCACAGGATGCTGGGGCCTCCACTGCTGGCCTCCACTGCTGGCCTCCAGGGAGGTCTGCAGCATCCTGTGCTGCTTCCTATTACCCACTCCACGCCAGGGCCTCCCGCAGGCCAACCTTGGGTCCTGTGCCCACAGCCCAGTGCCAGGGGGCTAAGAAAGCAGGAAGCCAGGTCCACAGTACCACTGGGCTCAGTTCACTGGGACCGGCTGGGTGCTCAGGGGCCTGGACGTGCTGCTGCTCACCAGCTGAGGAGCCGGTAAGTCTGAGCTCTGGCCCTACCCTGCCTCTGCTCCGGGCATGGCTTTGAGCAGATCTTTCAACTTTTGTGACTCAGTTTACTCACCTGCCAAATGAAGATAATCATGTGGAGCTCAAAGGACTTTTGTAAGACTCTAATGAGTGTTTATAAAGCACTTTGTAGGAGTTTATAGTTATTTGAGCTGGGAAAGGAATTACAAATTATTCAGGAGTAAACAGTATTTAGAACCTGAGTTTTCAACAGCCAACAGGTTTTCCTTAGTGTTTATAAAACCATTGCAACAGGATGCCCAGAGGCTCCACCCATGTGGACCAGCTTCTCCCCCTGAGAGGCTTACCAAGGGCCCAGGAGGGCCACTCAACTCCACCTAGTCCATCCTGCAGGCAGCAGAGTGACTGGGACCAGGAACGGAAGCCAGACCTCAGACCTGGTCTAAAAGCCTCTTGAGGCATCTGGTTGATGAGGCAGCAGGGAACTGTCTTGAAAGCTGGTGACCCCATTCCTCCCCTACCCCGTTCCAGATTGGATGTGTGCTGAGACCTCCAAGGCACTGGGCAGTAGTGAAGGACACTCATTCCCAAAGGAACAAATTGCTTCCCCCTCACCCCGGTTTGCAGTAACAAAGATAGCATGCTGGAGTGCAGGGGAAATATCCAAAACATGGTGACCTGCACACCAGGGTCCCACCACGTGCCCGCTCGACCCTCTCTCCCTCATTTGCACGACTCTGAGGGCAGGTGGGCCTCGCCTTCTCCTTTCTATGGGTGGGGACTTAGAATCTAAGAGAAGGTCGTCACCTGGTGTCAAAGGCGCCAACAGCCAGCACCTGGGGGAGCAAGCGCCCGGCCCCCGCCTCTGCTCCCGATTCTGTTTCGTGGTTGCTGCTGCTGCTGCTGCTGCACTACCACCATCTATGGCTGGCACCTACCGGTGCTGGACAGGGGTCCCAACTCTGCATCCTCTCACCCCACCACAAACACTGGAGCCACCACACTGAGGGACAGGCAAGAAGGGGAGGGCAAGAGAAGTGTCCCTGGAAGACATCAGGGCCCTCTGGCTGTTCTTGGGGTGCCTCGGGAGGCGGTCTGAGTTTTAATGTTGGCGCGAGGACCCCACGCAGCGCTCACCAGAGCCTCTTGTTCGAAGGCCAGCTGCCTACAGAACCATTGGAACGGGCTTCCCAGTTAACAGCAGCCAGATCAGAGCACCGGGTTTCCCCAACCCGCTCCCGCAAGGAGGGCTGGCTTCCTATCCCGATCCCCACTCAGAAGAAGCAATCAAGGACAGGGTCCCCCTCGGGAGGCGGCATCCCTGTCCCCAAAGCGTTCTTTGTTCCATGCGACCTGGAGGGTTCTGAAAAGAAAACGGGGAGCCAGATGCCGTTTCCCACAAGACGCAGAACCACCCCTTCGCCACCACCAGGCCACCAGGAATCCTGGTCCCACTTCAAACTCTCTCCACTGACCTTCACTGGGATCCCACCTGTGTGCCAGCAGCGGGGTTATGGAAGGTGTGACGGGTACACCCCAGCCTCCTACAGCTACGAACGTGAGGGACACAGAAATGGCCCCAATCAGGAAACTGTCTTCCAGGAGGGGTGAATAAATTACGTAGAAAGAATATTCCACTCTGCGGGCTAACCCGGGCTCCTCACTGCTCAGGACACCCTAGGTGCTGGGTTCCTGGGATGTCTTTCAGCCTCCCAGCCTCACACCACCACTGCGCTCCTCCAAGACCCCACTTTCCACGGCCCCCACTCTCTCCTTTGAACTCCATGCAGCTTAGTGAATCTCCCTCATGACTCTGTTTATTTTCCTCCCACTTATTCCATGTGCGTGGAAGGCCCACACAACACCACACCCCACGTAAGAGCAGGTATATATCCTATATGTACTTGGTCCTCAATAAGTGTTCGTGAGATTTAATTAAACTCGACTAAATATTTTACCAGACAAGATGATGAGGAGTGAAATTACACTTACTGGGATTAAAAGATCCCTATAAGTGGGGCACAGTGGCATAGGTCTGTAATATTGGTAACTGGGGAGACTGAGGCAGGAGGATGGCAAGTTCAAAGTCAGCCTCAGCAACTTAGTGAGACTCTATCTCAAAATAAAAAATAAGAAACGGGCTGGGGATGTATCTTGGTGGTTAAGGGCCCCTGGGTTCAATCCCTGGTACCAGAATAAATAAATTCCTGTACTGGAGTATTGTCAAGTCTAAAAAGCAGGCTGTAAAATGGAATGTTCTAGGGTGACTTTGCTTATGGAACTAAGCTGTGTCTTGTTCCAATCAGGGTCCTGGCAGGAAGGAGAATTCTTCAGGACGTTCCATTTAAAGGCACTTCAGGGACGAGGTCACCCTGAGAGCTGCAGGTCAAGTGTGAAGGTGGGAGGGCTACTTCAGGCCAGCAAGGCGGGAGCCCGGGTGACCTCAGCGTGCAAAGACAAGAGGGGGCCATGGGTGGTTAGGACTGGGCCTGGCAGGGCAGCTGGGGACCAGCAGTTGCCTGGCCCACTGAGGAGGGCAGCCCTCCGCTCTTGCACCTGCCAGGCCTCCCACACCAAACACAACAGAAAGTGGGGTCCAGAGCCTGCGTTAGGTCAGGAGGAGGCAGGAGGGCAGGGCAGGGCCAAGAATGGCCGGGGTGGGGAACAGGGGCCTGTGGATGTGCCTCTGCAAGGTCACCAAATGTCCCCTCATCCATTCACTCATTTCCACAGTGAGCACGTGTTGTTTCTGTGATCAAGGGGACACTCCAGCCCTCCAGAAGGCCACACAGGGGCAAAACTGCAGCAGGCCTGTTTCAGCCAACAGATATCCTCACTTCCAAAGCCTGCTCCAAACGCCCCCACCCGAACTTGCGATGTTCAAGACACACCTACCATTCACGATTCTCCTGGTCACCAGCTTATTCATCCGACCACATTTCCACACATTTCTGTGGGACCCAGGAAACAAGGCATACTCAGTCCCAGACCTGTGACCCCTGACATCTGGCAGGGAGCTGGCATGAAGCACGTAAACCCGCAACAGAGAGGAGGTACAGGTGGCAGGGTGGAGGAGTGTGGGACCTGCCCCACAGGGGACCGAGCAGTGGCCCAATGCCAACACACTTGCCTCTTTCCTGCTGCACAGGCACTTGGGGCTGCAGCTGTATGCACCCCCATTTCTCCTGGGCTAATCATCCAAACTCAGATTGGCTCTGTACAACATGAAGGTGAATTTAGGTTAAAATTTTCTTTTTAAAATCAGAAATTGATGGGGCTGGAGCGGTGGCTAAGCGGTTTCGGCACTTGCCTGGCAAGCACGAGGACCCGGGTTCAAACCCCAGCACCTTGTACACAACTGAGTGTTGAAGCAACTAAGGCCATGTAAAAAACGAAATAAAGTGTTTCTCTCTTTCTCTGTCTCTCACTGTCCCTCTCTTTTAAAAAATAAAATAAAATAAAATCAGAAAATGAAGTGGAAGTTGCACAAGCAACTTAGGTGAGGCCCCGCCATAGGGCCCCTGTCTCTTTGCCCTGCACCCACACCTTGGGTCAGATCTTGAGGTCTTTAGCAGCAGCTCCCACATTCTCAATTACGGGATCCTTCATAAACCCCAAAATACGACAGACCCCATATACTGCTTGCTTCTTTAATGTTTCTCAATTAAGAAAACACATAATGAAAAAAATCTACAATGAATTTAACTATTGGACAAACAAGCATGCATTTTGTTAATTACACCCATCTGTGGTATTCAAAGCTCACTAGCCCACACAGATCTTTTAAAGTCTGCATAAGCAATGCTGTGGGCACACGTATTCTCACTAATCAGCAGATTGGAAATCTAACTAGACCAAAGCACAGAATGTCACCCTGTTACCCTTCATCATTTAGAGATGTGAAAACAAGGCCCAGGGTGGCCCTGTGGCTGGTCTGGATCCCGCTGTAGGACTTCAGAGATGCCGGTGCCTGGAGCGCAGAGGTGAGCGAACAGGACCTCCTAATGGCCGTCAGTCCAGAAGTCCCCATGGGGCACACCCATAATCTAACTCAGGGAGATTGGGAATAGTTGCTCCCTTCTCAGTGTCCCCCGTGTCCTTTCCTAAGGCCCCCGTGTCCTTAGGTGAAAGGCTCCACCATCATCAAGACCAACCGAAGAAGATTTGGAGCTGTGACAGCCAGGCAGGGTGACTGGCTCTTCCGCTCCCATCAGCCCCACCAGTCCAGCCGGGGACCAGAAGAACCTGACACAGAGCACCTCCTCCTGCCCCTCATCTCCAGCCAGCAGTGTTAGTTGCTCGCATGCCATGGCCGCACGCTCAGCGGGGAGATGAAAGCAAGAGTGGACTTGAATTGTGAGCTGCTGGGCTCCGGGTCCTCCCTGAGGGATATCTCAGAGCAGAGTCGGGCCACAGGAGGTCTTAACTGCAGGGGTGAAGCTACATGTGTTTGGTACTGCTGCATGCAAACAGTGAGAATCGTTCCCTGTGATTGTCCCAAGAACGAAGCAGAGCACAACAGTCAGGCTTGCCCCATCTGGCCTCGAATCACAGCTGCCCCGTTTCCTGTAGAAGAGGCAGCTTCCTACCTATTCTTTCTTCTAGATAGACACACGGATTGTTTCCGGGCACTGAATGTCTGATGCAGGAAGAAGGCGACCACATGCATTCAGGGGGCCACGAGACGCCTACACCTGACTTCCTGGACAGCGCACCAAGCGGGAAAGAATGTAGATAAATCCCGTCTGTGATGCACAAGACTTCGATCCACTTGACCGAACCCACCGGACTCTCCAGAGCCCGCAGACAACTCCCAGACCATGATCGGAGTTTGTGTGGAGTCCGGGCGAGGTCAAGGGTGGGCTTCTTTTTCTGCTGCCCCACATGCTTTTCTGAATCCTCCAAGGGAATGAAAGCCCAGGCTGGTATCGTCACTTCCTTTGCAGAAGGAGGGCAGCCGTTCCTTGCCAACAAGCTCTTCAACTCTCTAGATCTGGATGCACAGTGCCCTGCACCGCTGTGCTTACAAAATTCCTGTCCACGTTACTTCAAGTCAGAAGTAACTAACTCCACCCACTCCACAGCACTTGGCCTCACCCCCTGAACCCACCCGGACTTCACCTGAGGCCAGAGGAGGACAGGGGAGCCTCTGAAGGGCAGGTCTACTGGACATAAGCTAAAAGTGCTTTCAGAGCCCTTGATATTTGACAGTGCTTCCAGGTGTGGCCAGGAGAGGAAAGGATGTATACTTCCAGGATGGTGGGAGTTGTGAGTGTGTTGCTATGGGGTGGAAACGTTTCTAAATGTGATCCAGTAATGTACGCTCGCCTCCATCCAACAAGACCATAAGCATTAGCATCTCCTTGCAACCAGACACAGTACCACCAAGATCTCTAGATTCACGATGTATCTGCCAAGGACCCTGAGCTATAGCCAAGTGGACAGAGGATCCATCCTGGGTCATCTGTCCTCTGATGTCCAAGTCAAAGAGAAACCTGTTTCCAGACTGAGTGGGGATTTCAGAAACAAGGTAACTATTCACCAGGGAGATGTTGAGCATGCGTCCCTGCCTGTGAAACAATTGTGATAGGAAGGAATTGGCTCCAGACCATCTGTGCTTCATTAACAGGAGCTGTTGAAAAGGAGGCCAGACTCACCAAGTCATCCTGAGGGTCCAAGAGCAGGACCGTGCATGCCTTGCCCAGCGCACATCAGACAACAAAGGGACCCCTGGATGCCTCCTTGCACCTCCCCACTTATCCTCAGTGACAATTAGGAATGGAAGCATTTCTTTTCTTCCCAGAAAAAGAGAGGCATCGTGGCCAAAAATCTAATCCCATGCTGGTGAAGGAGAAAAAAAATGGAGGTTTATGGCTCGTAACACAAAACTTGCGTGCTCCAAAAATCTCCAAAGAGCCTCCTCTGAAATGGTGTGAAAGGTCCCTCTCCCTGAAGACTTGAGGATGGCACTGGGGCGGCAATCCTCAGTGTGATGTGGACGATGATTTTAGGAGGCACCTAAGTAAACACCGCTGTTGGTGAGAGTGTATTTGTTCTAATGGTTGTGCGGAGCTAGCAGACCCAACTTGTGGCTGCCTGGTGTTGCCTAGGATTAGTGTGGATGTAAGAGAGGTTGTAAATTTGTAAATGCAATTGTTCAAACGTAGAGATGTGTGCAAAAGTGGTAAGCAGAGAGCAAAACAAAAGCAGATGGGGGCACCCGAGTGGCTGGAAGTTGGAAAAGGTCGTTGAGGGCTGAGACCAGGGTTGTTCCCATGGCGCAGGTCAGTGGTGTGGTACAGCCTGCCCAGGACATTGGCAATGTTGCCAGAGCCAGTGGTTAGGAGGTCTTCACCTGGATGACCCTAGCAGAAGAAGAGCTCCCGATTAGGTGCACAGGTGTGGGCCACGTGCTTGATGGTGAACCCAGGGTCTTCAGTACCCTGGGCATGATGAGGGCCTCACCGCTTCTCTGGGTTGGCCTGGGCTACAGGCACAGGAGGGTTCCTGCCGGCTTCTCTCTCTCTCCTGCACCCACCCCATGACCTCACCCCTGAGAGAATACGCAGGGGCTTTGGAACAAAATCAGTCCACCTCCTGGACCTGAATGGTGTCCTGGTGAGAAGGTCTGAGACTTGCAGCATCCGCACTTGGGTGAGAAGGTGGGCGTGGAGAGTGGCCCATCAGCCCCCAGGAGTTGGAAGAACATGATGCCTTTCACATATTGCTGAAGTTCTTGTCTCTGGCCAGGTAAATGGCAGCTCATTCCCACAGTGGGACACTGTGCACCGATTTAGAAAGTGAATCAGACCTGATGTGAAAATAGAGGGAGAGAGAGAGGCTGCAAAATAACATTTAGCATGATTTGCTTTTACACAAAATAAAAGTATTTACCTACGTTTATGTATAAGCACAGGGTAATTCTGAAACCAAAACCGTTCCCAGTGGTTGTTTTACCCAAACAGTGTTGGAGGATCGTGAAGCGGCTTTTAAGCTACACTGTGTCTGTGTGTTGGCAATTTTTGTAGTGATGTATATTGCTTTTTTAACCATGTCTTTTTTGAACAGTGGCAAACAATGGGACAATATTTAAAAGTTTACATCAATGCTCTGGGAAGATTTAGTCCGCCAGGCACACTGGAGTGAAACGCTCGTATGTGTTTGTGTAATAATCACAATAAATAGTGCATGTTGCACAGTGATCATTGTGAAATCAACTCTCATTTACACAGCAATCGCCAGACAGAATGCACATTGCATAATGGTCCTTACACGGGCTCTTCCGACAGAAGCACGGGCAGTATGTGGGGCAGAGGGCAGTGGGGGCGAGTCCCCCACTCCTGGCTCCAAAGGAGCAGCAAGCCCCTCTCGCAGCAGCCATTCCGGCTGTGAGTTGCCGACCCAACTTGTGACAGATTAGTCACACCAGTGCCTTAGCTCTGGTGCTCACAGTAACTCTCTGCTTCACAGATGGGGAGATTGAGGCTTTGGGATTCCTCCCAGTTGTCATGTGAGGGAAGCTAACTGTCCAGCCACACTCACGTGGTCCTTTCCCTAGTACAGAAAAGTCACTGGGGTTACATTTCCTTCTCCCCTGGCTCAAAGAAATGTGACTGGAAGTGATTTGGACCACTCTGGGCTAATGTGCTAAGACACACCCTCTCTTTCGCCTTCCACCTCCAGGCAGAGGTCTCCAGGCCTTAGGGGACTGCGTAGCCACCACCTGGAAGGAACCTGGATCCCTGAATTCTCACCTGGAGGGGAGTCACTGGCCTAAATGAGGAGTAAGCATCACACCTGAAATTAAGGGTGTGTTTGTTACGGCTGCTGGCTACATGGTAGTGGCAGAGTACCAGCAGTTTTCAAGGGCTCCGAGGTGGGCTCTGGGTTTCTATGTCACTGCACCAAGACCCCAGCGACTGCCAGGAATGCCTAGAGTGCTTGCAAAAGCACGGCGGCCCCTTGAGATGTGGGGCGTCAGAAAGCCACCAGTTTGAGGAAATCCCATTTATCTTCAACTACAGATATAGTCTGGCTCATTTGCTCTGATAGGGTCCCTGCAATGAAATGATGACAGGTGGTCACCCCACGAAGAAGGGGAAGACACAGGAATGAGGACATACGTGTTCCAGATGGTGTCGGGTGCACTAGAGGAAGCCCCTGTCATTGAACCCATCAGAGACCCCTGCTCTGCCAGACCAGGCAGCACCCCGCACCCTCTCAGGAGAAGCATTTGCTGGTGACAGACACCACCGCTGCGTGCGAGGCCCTGCAGGAATTAGTGAGCATCACATCAAGGGTGGCATGACTGGCCAGTGGTCAGAAACCAGAAGTGGGCCTGAGCCCCGGAGACAAATGAGGAACTCCACGGGGGAAGCCAGGCGCGGGCGGTGGGGGGAGCAGCGGACTGTGTGGCAAGCTCGGGGGCAGCTTCTTTCCTCATATTTTCCAAGACCTCTGCTTTTGTTTGCTTTCAAGCCCTCTGTGGGGGAGCGAGGCAGTGTCTTACAACAGCTGCTTCGCAACAGTGGCGCCATTTCCAGGGGCAGCACGAGCTGTCCCTGTAGAAGAGAGCCGATGTCTGCACCCAGGCGGAAAGATCAAGAGCGTCGCCACTGCTCTGCACTGGAAGCACTGCATGGGTGCATCCATCAGACTACGTGAATCTGCTGATTTCTAGGGAACAAAGGTAATCGGACTATTTTAAAAGAAAGCACCAAATAAATATGTGTAAGGAAAAGGAGACTGAAGCAGAGTGCTTCTTAAGTAGCACGAGCACCTTTATCAGCAGCAGTATTTTACAGGATCTAACAAAACAGCCTTTCTGATTATGACATCCAAAGATGAGGACGTGCTAGCTCCTCTGCCAACTAACTGTCTGCGGACGTCTGTGCACTCCCAGACCCCCTCCGGGCCCTGGCACTTGGCCCTGAGGTGCTGATATTCTGATGGAAGGTAGGCTGGCGGCCGAGTCCACTCCCACTCCAGACCATGCTTGCAGTACTTCCAATTCAC
>PVKS010009994.1:0-61832 GCA_004027875.1 Aplodontia rufa | reverse complement strand
GGCTCAGGGCCTGGCACCTCCAGAGGCTCCATGGTGGCAGTGCCAGAGCCCGGGGCAGGGGTAGCAAAGGGGGGCTGCAAGGCCACTGGCTGGGCTGTACCTTCGCTTGTGACTCCCTCTTCCAGGTCATCACCTTTCTGCGGGAGGAACAGAGAGAGCAGCATTAGGCCTTGGTGGTCTCCACCCGACCACCCAGCCAACTCTGCCCACCTGTGGCCAAACCCAGGGCAGCACCGCCCGTGGCAGCCCAAGCGAAACTTCCTGCTTTTCCTGTTTCCAGATTTCTGTAATAGCAAAATACTGCTTTTCTTATTGGAGAAGGAAAATTTTTGTTAAAAAAAAAAAGCCAAGTAGATTCTAGGTTTTCATCCTCCAAAAGAGCCAGAAAGTGGTACAGGTTAAGTCCTGGCCTGGGCCAAGGAGGGCAGGACCCCAGACGCTGACACTCTTTAGGCTCTGGGGACAGGCAGGGGTGAGCACAGGGGGCTGAGCCCAAGGTGCACTGGAATCTCCATGGTTGCTCCTTTGTGGAATATATGCTTGCTGCCGGCACCGGGGTTCTGAGAGGATCCTGTCCACATCAACAGCAGGAAGCTGCACAGGGCCTGGACGGCTCCTGGCCTGGCACTCAAAAGCTTTTTCTGCAAAGTGTCCTGAAGCCTCCTGGGAGCTGCACGACCCTCTTCCCTTGCCCAGACCCCATCCTCACTTCTAGTCTGAAGGGGCCATGGAGACTCTGCATGTACATGGAAGCACGTCACACTTGATTTTGTTTGGTGAACGTAGCTCATGCAGGGGGAGTGGAAAGTCCTGCCCTGGGTTGGGAGACCTGGGTCCCTTCCCATCCCTGCTGCTGACTTGCACTGCAGCTTTGCTGGACGGGCCCCTTCCCCCCTCTGGACCTTGGGGGGGTCCCACCTATAAGGCAAGGGCCTTGGCTCTTCCTTTCTGGCTTCTGTGAGGGAAGCTGTTTCTTTCCCAGGAATCTCCTTCAGAAAGATGTCATGGGGTCTCTTCTTCTACTCCTGACACCTGAGTAGCTGTCTTCCTTGGCACTATCTTTGGAAAGTCTGATCTCCCAGAGAGAAAGCAGTGAGAAACCCAGACCTGAGGCCTACTGTCCTCCTCAGCAACTGGCCGAGTCATCAGCCTCAGCCAGCTAGGCTGAACCTGAGGTTAAGGCAGCTGAGGAGTTATGCTGCTCTAGGGAGAGGGGCCCCCAAGAAGGAGGCAGCCAGGAGGAAGAGATGAGCTGCCTCCAGACCACGACCCTGGGAAAGCCACTCGTGCCACTGGCCAAGTCCCCTTCCCAGGGCTGCTAAGTGTGGAAGAGCTGCTATGTAAGGAACAAAGGGTGGGATGCACGATATCCTCAGCTTCTCACTCTATCTCATAGAATGGAGGAGGCAATGGCCTTTGGGAGATGGGTTCTTTTAAATTCAAAATACTAGAAATACTGGGAAGGGGATGACTGTGAAATTAAAACAAAAACCAAACACCCTACTTATCTGTGTGCAAACTTCATAAAAAAAAAAAAGAAAGAAAGAAAAAGAAATGAGAGCTGGGGTGTAGCTCAGTGGTAGAGCATATGTCCACCATGTACGAGGCCATGAGTTCCAACCCAAGCACTGCCAAGAATTAAAAGTAAAATAATAATTTAAATAATAACAATAATAATAAAATGAAAGCCAAGAAAATCCCAAAACCAAAAAAACAAAAAACAAAAACAAACAAAAAAAAAAAACCTCCCTCAAAACATCCCTCAGTGGGACTAGAGCTGTGGCTTGGTGGTTACGGCACTTGCTCAGCATTCGCAAGTACACAGGTTCAAACCCCAGCAATCCATGTACACAACTAAGTGTCAGAGCAGCAAAAGCCATTGAAAAACTCAATAAAAATTGATTCTCTCTCTCTCTCTCCTTATCTCTAAATAAAAACAAAACAAAAAAACCAAAACAACAACAACAAAATAACCCATCCCTCGGTGAATGCACACCCTTGAAATTGAAAGAAAACCGGGAAGGAGATAAGGTCACGTTAGGAGCCGGCCGTTCTCGTGGATGGCAGGGTGGCAGGCAGAGACCTGACCACACTGCAGGGCTGTGCCACCGGTGAGAGGGACCGTGCCCTGATCGAGCACCCATCAGAGTGGCCTCCCAGGCCTGGAGTCCGCTGCAGCACCCTGGCCTGGGCTATGCTGGAGCGGAAGGTGAGCTGCAGCAAACCGGGGGCAGCAGCATCCAGCTTACCCTGACATCCCTCCTCCGCCCACCCTGAAGATGGCACAGCTCCTGAGGCCTGTCCTCAGCAGAGCCTCTACCTTGTCACGCCCCGCACACAAAATACAAAAGTCAAGTCTCACCAGGTCCGTCCTGAGCCACACCTCAATGTCGTCCATGACAGAGGGCTGCGCAACGGGGATCTATGGAGGCGGCAAGCAGCGGGGCCAGGCAGCCCCACACAGCCAGGCGGGGGAAGACAGAACACCGGAACAAAGTAAATCATCAAAAACAACCCCAAATAAAACCAAAGCATACACAGAGAGAAAACAAAAACAAAACGCACAGTTGGCACGGCACGCATGGGCAGCACGGGGCAGCCACATGTGAAATGGCAGGTGACAAAAGCAACGAGGTAGCAAATTATAAGAAGCAGGGCTGACTGGCAGGGGCCGGCGGGGGAAAGGTGCAGTACGCGTTCTTGAAATGGATAACTTTTTGACTACGTGTCTACCCTTCAATTGTCAGGTCTCTTGGCCGGGGACTGCAAAGCACCTTTCAATCTCAGGAGTGTGCTGGTGCTGCGGGGTCATTTTGAACTCATGGGCCACGACTGCAGGAGGAGGGACTGCCTCCAGTCAAGCCTGATCCAGCGGGTGACTTGAGGAGCCAGGAGGGGGTCTCTGATGCCTTAGGGAAGGTGGGTGGCAGCCTGCGCAGAGCAGGGTGTAGGTGCTCAGGGAGGCAGGGTGGCATCCCAGGAGACAGCTGGGTTGTGTCTACTCAGCTAAAAGTGCTGCAAAATGCATCTGGGTGCGTCTCTGAGTGCAGAGGCGGAGCAGGGAGCTGCGTGCTTCATCAGTGCAGGTGCAGCCCGGCTGAAGGAGGCAGGCATGTTTTACCACCAACAGAAATACAGCCTAAACCAGGGCTTTGATGACAGAAGGGACTGCGGGGCTTTAGTCTTCTTTGTGTCTCTTTATGGGGGAAAGAATCACTTATCAGCCCTGAATGCAACAGCTTCCTTTAGTCTCATCCTTTCTTCACAGCGCTCAATGGCTGTCTGTGCTTTAGTCGCCAAAGAAGTTCACTGAGGACTGGGGAGCAGCAGCCATGGTGCCAGGGAAGAGACAGCTCCCAAGAAACCTCACCGGTGCCTGAGCAGTCGCTAGGCCTGGGCCATCCAAGACAAAGGTGCTGGGGGCAGAGATTCTGAAAAAATATGTGTAGCTAAAAATATTTAAATTGTTGTCAGGTATGATGTGATAAGAAGTGAAGGTGACTTTTAACCCCCCAGAAGCGACATTCATGAAACACTGGCTCCCAGCCTAGACAAATGGGGTGATGGCCTTAATCAGGGTGACCTTCCTCCTTACCTCCCTGGGCCTGGGCATTAGCCTCCAGAGGCTCACTTGCCAGCCCACTCTGTTTAGAAAAAACATTAGTACCGTGTCTCTACTGGCTACACCCCAATGTCACGATCCAGGGTCAGAATAAGGTTTAAATAAGCAATACGAAGACTGCTTTGGCATTAACCAAGTCTAAAAACTAATATAACAAAGGAAATCAATAGAGAACTTCTATTGCCAGCCCTGGAGACTGGTCCAGTCCTGGAGACTGATGCCTGTTGCCGTGGTGGGGAAGATGGGTATATAACAAGCCTTGTGGGAATGTTTCGCTCTTCCCCCAGTGGGCTTGGCCGACCCCTGGCTCCAGTGTGGGCTGTGTCCTAACTTCATCTCACTATGGGCAGCCACACAAGCATTTTCAGAAAGGCTAGAGCTAACCTCTGACCACAGTGGGGAGTTTCTATGTTGCCCTGTTGGTCCTCTGACTTACTCAGGGACTTCATATTGTTGAAATGGAAAAATTCCAGGGCATTCTTAACACCCTGATGTGAATCCTAGGGGCAGAAAACATGTGATTACTCACTCAGGGTGGGGACATGAATGCCTGATGGCTGTGTCAACAGTGCCTAAGGCGGGCACCCACCTTCCCCATCAAAGAGCAGCAGGGCCCAGCAGGTGCCACCCGCTATGTGGTGCTGGCTGGCAGGCCTTCTGCCTTGACATGTTCCTGGAACAGTAGATGCCAAATATTCGTGATCTGGATGCCCGTAAGTCAGAATACCTGGCTTGGGGAGGACACATGCCATGCTGAGTCCCCAATAAAGTCAGCAGCTTCCCCAAAGAGAAAACCAACCCACAACAGCGACCAGAGCACACGTAGTTCCTTTTAAATATCTATCCAGCCTTAGTCCACCTGAGACTTCACATACTGAGCTTTTTCTTTCCTTTTTCATTCTTCTTCCTTCCCTCCTTTCCTTCTTTCCTTGTGCTGGGAATGGAAGCCAGGGTCTCACACCTAAGGGGAGGCGAGCATTCTATACCCCTCAACTTTTCAATGTGGTGCCAAAGCTTGAAAAAAGCTATTAAGAGTCACGGGCCTAGCTGGGTCCAGTGGTGCATGTCTATAATCCCAGCAACTCAGGAGGCTGAGGTAGGAGGATCTCAAGTTTGAGGTCAGCCTGGGCAACACAGCAAGACCCTGTCTCAAAATAAGAAATATAAAGGAATGGAGAGGTAGTGCAGAGGGAGAGCACCCCCTTAGGGGGTTCAACCTGTAGTGGGGGAGGAGGGGGGCCTAAAATCTGTTTTTCCTTATAATTTTTTTGTTGCTATTAAAAAATAGAGAACTGGAGGTTGAGCTCAGTGGCGGAGCACCAGTCTAACACACATGAGGCCCTGGATTCCATCAATAGCACGGTAAAAATAAATTCCTTGAGCTTGGGGTCATATGACCATTTTCTTCTTTGGGGATTAATCTTGGGAGCCAGCACAATCAGAAAATAAATGCTGACATCTGAGAAACTCCTCATTCCTTAAAAAAGTAAAACTCCTTACAAGCTGGATCATGGCTACCCTCTTATTTCCTTTTCCAGATGAGTCTGAGTGAGTCACGTCCATGTTTATGGAATGGCACCCTCCAGACCACGGTCTGTGAGGAAGGCTGGGCAGGAAAGCATGGTAACAGGAGGGGTTGGGCTCCCAGATGGGCAGCAGCCCTTGCAGGTGTCTGGCCTGGGTCTTTTCTCTGGATCTGTTTCTTCACTGGGAGTTCCCAGTCTCTTCTGTCTGTTTGTATGTCTCTCTCTCTCTCTCTGTCTCTTTTTCTCCCCCCTAAATACCAGGGATTGAACTCAGGGGCACCCAACCACTGAGCCTCATCCCCAGCCCATGATTATTATTATTGTTACTACTACTATTATTATCATTATTTCGGTACTGAGGATTGAACCCACTGGTGCTCAACCTCCGAGTCACATCCTCAGCGCTCTCCTTTTCTGTATTTTATTTTGAGACAGGGTCTCACTTAGTCACTGAGATTGGCTTTGAATTTGCAATCCTTCTGCCTCACTCAGCCTTCCGAGTTATTGAGATTACAGGGGTGCGCCACCGAACACGGACGGCTTCCTTTTTATTTTTTATTTTGGGACAGGGTCTCCCTAAGTTGCTTAAGGTCTCACTAAGTTGCTGAGGTGGCCATGAACTTCCAATCCTCCTGTCTCAACCTCCGAAGCTGATGGGATTATAGGCCTGCACCACCGTGCCTGGCCTCCTCTATCCTAAGAAGCCTCAAAAGTTTGGGTAGAGAGGCAGAAGCAGAAGTTTGGGCAAGGGATGGCCTCAGTTTTTTAATCTGAGAAATAAGGTGACCTCCCAGGTCATATTTGGTTTTCAACACTTGTGACTCAGGATCTCTTACCTTCCAGGATGGTGCTTTTGTTTCCTAATTCGGACACCCAGGGAGGTTGGATTATTGGAAATGACTTTACAGTGAAAGGCAATGAGCCTCAGTGTATGAAGCACTGAAGGATGAGGGTACTGGTTATCAGTGAGATTACTTAATGTAAGATAGGGGTTGACTTTGTGTTTGGAAGTAAAACATTAGCTCTATAAACTCCTTGCCCTGGCAAATAAGTGGCTTGAGTACTCCAACAGGGTCAAGTCCCTGTAGGTGCTATCACACCCAGACTAGACATGTCCACTGCCACAAAAATATTAAATACAGAGACTGAAACTACAAACTGTTTTCATATTTTAGCTCCCATCTCCAGAGTGATGGTGGGGGCATGGCTAGGGAAGGAAGCATTGCACTGAGCTTGAGGGGTCTCTGTGTCTCTGCCTGTGGCCTCAGGCAAGTCACCAGATCCCTGGAAGCCCTCAGTATCCTCATCTGTTAAGAGGGGCTGGCCCAGAAGTCCCAAAGAAGACTGTTGCTCTAAAAGGCCATGGCTTTAGCATCTTCTGGGGCTGGTCCAAGGGATTAGAAGAAGAGTGCGCACTGGGTAAGAGAGACAGAGGGGAAGGAACGATGTACAGAAAGAAAAAAAAAAGAAGATAGAACACGCACAGAGACTAAGCCTTTGTAAAGCTAACACCTGCGAGGACAGGCAGGCTGGGCTGGCAGGGCCAAGGCACTGTTTAGATCAGTCCTGCCCATCGTCAGAGTCCAAAGAGAAGTAGGCATCTTGGATGCCAGGGTGGTGGATCCGGGTCTGTATGGTGGATGGGCTGCCCCGTGAGGGCTGACTCTCGCCTGGAGCTGGAGGCAGGGGCATTCTGCTGTAGGAGTCGGAGGAAGAGGAGAGGTGGAGCCGACTACTTAGCCACAGCCAGCACTCTGTGAGCCCTGGTGTGCTGTGTCTGGAGTCTCCCAGGGTTACCGATTATCCCTGCGTGAGAAGGCCCTTGGAGGCTCCAACCACAAGCCAGGCTTCTGCAGCAGCAGTCTCTCTCTCTCTCTCAACAATATTTATTTAGTTTTTTATTCATGTGGCTTTCGTTGTTCCAAGTCTTAGTTGTGTATGTGGTGCTGGGGTTTGAACCCATGTACTTGCTCTTTCTTGTCTGGCAAGAGTCGTAACCACCAAGCTACCATTCCAGCCCCAGCAGTCCCTTTTTAACTAACCTGTTCCTGGTTTTGTTTTGAGTTATATTTATTCACACCAGGGCATCCTCCTGGCTGCACCCTGCAAATGGGACACATTCCTAGCTGATCATTAGCCAGGAGAAGCAGACAGATACATAGTCCTGCTGTGTGTGCTGGGGGGAGCCACTGGCTGAGCTCATGCCAGATCTCATTTCTCTTCAACTGGCAATGAACCTGGCATGGTTAACTAACTTGTGTGTTGAATATTCCTACATCTGAAGTCCCAGAAGGGAAAGGCCTTGGTAAGACAACCCTTTGCAATTTCTCCTGGTCCCAAGACCACAGAGACCTACTCATCCAATTTTCAGTGCAACAGGAGCCAAGTCTACAGCTCAGGTGTGCTATTTCCAGAGGAGTT
Organism: Aplodontia rufa; assembly: GCA_004027875.1. NCBI lineage: Eukaryota > Metazoa > Chordata > Mammalia > Rodentia > Aplodontiidae > Aplodontia > Aplodontia rufa. The sequence continues at coordinate 54,263 of PVKS010009994.1, read as the reverse complement.
ATGAAAGTGTCCCCACAACACTGCAACCAACCTGAAGGGGAGGAAGGACCTGAAAAGCCCCTAGTCTAATTCAATAGTACAAAAAGTTTCCATGTAAAGAATTTGTACTCAGAAGGTTTGGAAAGACTCAGTTTCTACACTATGGGAAATAAGACAAAGCAATTAATATACAATGTTTTAAAGGGGAAAAAAAACTGCAGACAGGCAGGTAAGACACCAGGTTAGCTGTTAGTTGGGTTTGTTTCTGGGAAGTTGGGAACTGGAGCTCTACATGGGGCCAGGGCAGTGGGAGGCAGCCTGTGTGTGGCCAGAGGCAGGGGTCACTGCCAGCTACCAAGGCCACACTCAGGGTAGTTTGGGAGGGCAGTATCCTTTTTTGCAGGATTAACAGGCACAAGGGCACACAGGCTGGATCTCCCCAGTTTGGGCAATGGAGTAAACATGGTCTAAGAGGAAGCCTGGGCACACATGTGGCCCAGCACTCAGCCTGTCCCTAAAGAAGCAAATGAGGCCTGTCAGCTCCATCTCTCCAGGCAGGCTTTGGCGGCTGATGCAGGAATGGCCTCCTCACTCAGGGCTGTGCACACATCACACATCACAGCTCAAGCTCACACCCGTGGTTCCGTGTGGCCCTCTGCCTGGCCCAAGTCCTTGCTCAGGCAGGTAGTTCCATGCAATCTGCAATCTGGAACCTGCTGATCCTGTCTGGGCCCCTCCCCTCGCCGTAGCCTGCTGTCTTACAGGAGTGGCCACGCACCTTCCCCACCCCACCCACCTGTAGGCCCACATTTCCATTTCTATCACCAGCGTTCCTTCGCTCAATTCTCTCCTCTTGCCCCTCATATGGACCCAGAGTTTTGGGCTCTATATTGGGGGTGAAGTGGCCACCCTGAGGCAAGTGGCCTGAGTAGAGATCACCCCCTCTCCATGCATCAGAAAAGCTCCACTACATGATAACCATTTTTTTTTTTTTTTAGTTTTTAACTTCTGTTTTTCTTGTACTGGAGATTACACCCCAGGACATTCCACTACTGAGCTTCATTTTTTTCATTTTTTATTTTGAGTCAGGGTCTCACTAAGCTGCCAAGGCTGGCCTTGAAGTTCTCATCCTTCTCTTCAGCTTCCTGAGTTGCTGTGATTGCAGGAATGTGTCACTGTACCTGGTCTAACTGCATTTATATTAAACTCTCCACAGCTTTATTTTCTTTTTACTCTGCTCCTACTGTGTGTATTTCTGTAAGAGGTCTCAAGTCTTTTGGGGAGACTTGGAGGACATAAATAACTGTATTATTCAAGTCCACTAAACCTAGGACTGTCAGATTTCTAGGCACTAGAATCTAGCAGGGCCTTCTTTGATGGGCCAGATGCTTAGGTCCTAACCCTAAGAACCATCTCCTCCCAAGTGAAGGCCACAGTGACTTGTGCTCATCTTGGAAAAATGAATACTGCCAAGAGCTCCAGAGACAGTCAAAGGAGGGAAAAGCCCTCCCCTCACTCCTGCTACTGTCCAAGACCCTGAAGGCCCAGGAGCTCGGACCTCAGTGGAGAACCAAAGAAGGTGCTTCTGGGGCTGGAGGTCTGTGGCCTAAGGAGATTATGCAAAGTCAGGAGGGGAAATTTGGCACCCCCATCAGAAGGAGTGAGCATGGCCTTGTTCTGTTGGATCACAAGGGTCCTGCAGGTGGCAAGAGGAAGGCATCGATGGTTACATAGGTAAGGGGCTGGGGTGGACAGCATGTTCTGCTCAGCTGTGGCTCCTCACCATTCCTTGGGTCATGAGCCAGCTGTCTATGGGCTCCAGGTCAGAGTCCCCACCTTTCCCTCTCTGCTGGGCAGAGGACAGAAAAGTCCCAGAAACAAAAGTCACAGCAAGCCCCATGATAAATAAGTCAGATAAAGAAGTCATAGCACATATTGTGGAAACAGGAAAGTCACTGTTCAGACTTGATCTTTTGTCGCATGAGGAAATGTGACCTGATACCCCCAACCCCCATCTCTGGCATGTCCCTTTTACCTGCCTGGAAGAGAGAAGAAAAGTTTAGTAGCCATGAATCCCAATGGGATAGCGAATATTCATGCCAACTACTCCTGGACACTGGAAAAATCTCTGTGAGCTCTACTGTCTTTTTAAAATGATAAAAATGTTTAATGGGGGAGATACTGACATGGTAGGATTTTATTTGTGGAGATGTGATGACACAACATTTCCCCCATCTTTATTGTGTTCTGAATTCCTCCCTTGGCCTGGTTTTTATTTCCAGCTCAGCACGGCTTAAGATGGGACAAGGTAGCCTGCAGTGATGTGTATGTACCAGCCAGCACGTGCCCTGCCACCCTGAGTTGCTGAGGCTGTGCCTCGCCCCAGTGTGCAGTAGCATGTAAAGCAATCTGCCTGCAACCACGTGGGAAACACGCTAGAGTCATCAAGACCTTTGAAAACAGGAGCCAGTCCAAGCCACGCACCCAGAGGGTGAAGGGTGAGGAGTCACCCCCATCTCCTGGACTCAGACCCAGGCCAGGGAACTGAAATGGCAGGGATGTGCCAAGACGCTTGTTTGCATGGACTGGGCACCTCAGAACTAGAGCTGAGAGGAAGCCTGGCTGAGGGGCCAGGCTGCTCCAGACAGGCAGGATCTCATAGGGAGGAATGCTCCCCAAGCAGGATGCTGGAAGGCCTCCAGCCTGGTTCTCTAATGGCCTCCCTGGGTTAGGTAGAATGATGTCTAAGGAACTGGAAAAGAACCGTGGCCACTGCCGGGATGTAGGCATCCTATTTTCAAGGGGTTGGAGTGGCTTCTGTGGAAGGGGAGGGTGCAGAGGAACTACAGCTGGCTGGCTCTTTGGTGCCCCCTTGTGGCCAGTGCAGAGGGGCACATGTCTTCAAGTTGGCTGGGCCAGTTGTGAGGAGTCCCTTCCCCCAAGGGTCATATAGATGCAAGGCCGCTGCCATGCTGCCTGACAGGGTCCATTTGGACAATGGTTGCAGAAGGCTAAGAACTGGTATTCGAGAAGCAAAGAGCCCTTTGCTAATCTTCCTGTCCAGTGGATGGGTGGGCACTGCCCGCTTTAAGCTCAGTTGGAGACCCCAACAGGAGTCCCAGCTGTTGTAGGCAGCTGTCTCAAGAGTCTTCCTCCTCCCTGTCCCTGTAAATTGCATGCATTCACACACATTGCTTAGCCAAGCTCAGAAGAGAAAAATCTCTGGAGAAGCATTAGACATAAATCCTTTCCCCTTCAGTGATTTGAAATCTTTCAGAAACCACAGCTGTGTTCTGGGGCTCACGCAAGCGCCATGCTCCACTTCAAAGTGCTTCCCTGCTTGGCTCTGTTCCTCCCATCCCCAGAGCTTTCCAGGATACCCTTGTAGCCACCCCCTACCACTCCAGCTCTGCAAATAGCTCCTGAACCCTGACCGCTTTCCCCAGGGTTGGTATTGCTTGGTCAGGTTAGCTACCAATGGTCACAAGAGGGGTGGCTCGACTGGCATTTGCCTCCCATGGAAAGGCACTGTTTTGGTAGCACATCGCCCACCCCCAGGCACGGTAACATGCAGGGAGAGACCTTTCTGGCCACAAGAGATCTGTACCCCAAAACACCTGGGTCACTTCCATCGGCAGAGTAGGGGCTCCGGAGTCAGATACTCCTAGGACAGGATGCCTGGGTGCAGCCTCCATGCTGGGTGCCTCCTGGCCTATCTCTCACACCCCTGGGCCTGTTTCCTCTTGAGGATTATGGGAGTGTCACTTCATGGGGTGCGGGAAGACTAAAGAGGCACTGTCTGCTGGTTGGTACACAGGATTCTTTGGGTCTCTTGCCCAGTGTGTCCCTGCTGTCCACACAAGCCAGTTTCTGCTGAATGGATCATCTAGCTTTACCAAAATGTCACCTTTCCCTGTAGAAGAGTCTGGGCAGAAAAACAGGGGTGAAGACCTACCACTTCGGAGCTCTGTTTCCGACTATCTAGGGCAGAGGCGAGTCCTCCAACAGCCTGGGGATCCTCATAGGTGACCCTGGGGAGGAAGCAGCACAGGAAACAGTGAGTTTTCTCAGAGGAGTCCCAGGGCCAGGGCAGTGACCGGCAAACATTTCCCATCCCGTGGCACCTTCCTCAGGTGTGACCTCGGCCTTGTGCAGAGGTGGAGGGATCATGTCTGACTCCCTACAGATGGAGTAAGGAGGCCCGGCTTCAGAGTGAGCTCACTCTAAACTCCTCGTGGACACGGGAGATTGTGCATTTCAACATCCTTCTCCTGAATAACAACACAGAGACCTCTCTGAAGTTCAATGGCAAGATATCAAAAGTGTTCTGAAACCCCTCCGAGGGAGGAGCTAGATAGAGGCAAAGTGATAGCAATTCTTATTTATAAGCAGCAGTCTTCCTTTAGGCTGAACAGAGAGCTCAGAGCATGTTCCCTGCCTCTCCAAGATGTAGGGGGCTGTCTATTTTGGGACCAACTCCCCCAATTCCATATGGCTCATCCTTGCCAGAGCTCCTGTCAGAGAAGCCTCTGCCCTGCTAGCTTTTTTTAGGCAGTTAAACCTCCCTGTTAGGTCCCTGCCAGGCTGTCCCCTCCTGTGTCCACCCTTCTCTTGAGACTGAAGCTGGGGGAGGTGGTGTCTTCAGGAAAGAAAAGACTGACAGGAGAAACGACACTACAATCAACCCCAAGGGCTGCGGAGAGCGAGGGGTGCTGGCATTCACTCAACAGCCGCAGTGAATGCCAAGTCCCCACAGCCACATTTTAAAGTTCCTGGCAGTCTTAGATCTGCTAAACAAAAGGCTTCTTTGTGTTGGTCTGTGATCAGGCCTGGGTCAACTCCCCCTTACCCCCCAATATCTTTAGAGAACCACTGGAAGGGCCCGACATACGTTTTGCGCTGCTCTGCCAAGGAGTTCCCTCTGGTCTGGGCAAACATGTCAAAGCCATCACGAGGGTTGCACTGCTGGAGTGAACTGAGGGTGCCACTTACACTCTCTGTCCCCAAGTCTATGACGACAAAATAAACACATGCAGGTGAAAAAATAATGTGGACTATGGATCTGATGGGGGGTCTCAAAGCCAGGATGCCAGAGGGGCAGGGGAAGGATTTGTGGGGGAGATGGGATGTCCAACATTCCCAGTAAGACATGTTTGGAAGGAGCCAGGGCAGGGATGCCCCTAGACTGCTCCCTTAAGGAGGTAAGAGAGGTGTCATGAACGGCAGAGAGAATGCTGGTGCTGAGACAGGGGAGACTGGCCCTTCTCAGGGTACCCCCTTATCTACTCAATCATAATATTTAAGGACCTGGACTGTTTGCTCATTTGGCAGGCACTTCTTAAGTTCCCACCAAGTTCAGGGCCAGATCTCAAGTGGACCCAGTGAGACCTAACCAGGCCCTTGGCCTCAAGAAGCTCTCCTAGGAGGTGGGAGAGGGACGGACAGCACAGACATTGAGAGGCATTCAAAAACAATACAAGGGTGGGTCTTTCAGGATGAGTGGGGCAAGAAGGAGAAGGCGAGACTTCGTGAAATGTCTGCACTCACGGGAAAGAGGAGTAGAGGAAGAGGCTAGGAGATGGTCAGCAGCAAACCTCAAATGCCCAGTACAGGGTGGTTGGGGAAATGATACACATTTATTTTATTTTTTAAACAGAAAGACAGAATGTGAGAGAGAAAGAGAGAATCAATTCTATTTTATTTTTTCATCTGGCCTTCGTTTCTCCGACACTTAGTTGTGCATGTGGTCCTGGGGTTTGAACCCAGGTCCTTGTGCATGCCAGGCAAGTGTTCTACTGGTGAGCCACTGCTCCAGACCTATGATAGACATTTTTTTTTAAAAGAGAGAGAGAGAGAGAGACAGTGAGAGAGAGAGAAAATAAATTTTATTTAGTTTTTCATTTGGCCCTCATTGCTCTGACACTTTGTTGTGTACGTGGTACTGGGGTTTGAATTCGCATCCTCGCACTTGCCAGGCAATACCGTAACTGCTGAGCCACTGCTCCAGCCCCATGACAGATATTTTAAAGGAGGGAGGTAGCAGAATCCATTTTGAATGTTAGGTACTAAATCTGGGGGACATAGCTGGTGGATTGAAAGTAGAGAAATCTGTTCTAATAGGGAGAAAGTGGCTACAGATATAAAAAATATTGAGATGCTAGAATTGCTGTAACTGACAGGCCATTAAAAAAAGTTTAATTTAATTGAAATGAAATGAAGGCAGAGAAATATTAAGGAAAAGGCAAACAGAAAGCAAGGTAGAGGGGCTGACAGCGCTTGCCTGGCATACAAAAGGATGCGAGTTCAAACCCCAGCACCACGTGCACAATAAAGTGTCAGAGCAATGAGGGCCAAATGAAAAACTAAATAAAATTCTCTCTTCTTCTCTCTCACTGTCCCTCTCTCTCATAAAAAAAAAAATCAAATCTGACAATCTTGAAAAAAAAAAAAGAAAGGTAGAGGAAAGAATTTTGAGGGCCATGCTTGTTAATGATGTGAACATTCTAACTGTATTGTTATAAATTATTATCATCTGGTATAAATGAAGCATCTAGAGTCATGAGCCCACTTTTACTATGGAAAAGAGGGGGGTTTCTTGCAAGTTTCAAACGACAGAACACTTTAGGCTGATGGTATAGTTCAAGGAAAGCAAATACGTCGGTGCTACCACACCTCACATTTCCTAGCCTACTGCAGACATCTTCAATCAATCACAGATCATCTTTTAGGCCCTGATGTGCATTTAGCATTAAACCTGTGTTCTAAGAAGTTGATGAAAGGAAATCAATTTACAAGCCTTGGCCCAGTTAATGCTGAAGTGTACAAGTTCCTCTCCTCCTGCTTTCCAACACAGGTTTAAGCTCAAATTTAGGAAAAGAGGTTACAAATTTAATGTGATACACTTGGCTAGGACTCAGAAATACACCTTCACATGGATTCTTCAAAAGGCTCTTTTCTGGCCTTCCAACAAAAACAAAGACATAGTTTGAGGGAGGCCTGATGCTCCCAGGCAACCTCTTTATACAGCTGTGAAACACTCACCCAAGCCAGCCAGCTGAGAGGAGAGGGAAGATGGGGGCACCGTGTTCCCCACCATTGGGCTCACCACGGCGGGAGAGCCAGGGCCCAGGTCTATTAAGTTGTCTTCAGTCACTTCGTTCAGCACCTGTTGGGACATTGAGATTGGTGGTGAGTCCTGATTCCTTGAGCTGTGCTCTGAGGTAAAAGCCAGGACCCGCACGGATGCAGTGGCACACGCCTGTAATCCCAGAGACTCAGGAGGCTGTGGCAGGAGCATCACAAGTTCGAGGTCAGCCTCAGCAACTCATTAAGACCCTGTCTCAAAATAAAAAAATAAAAAGCACTGGGGATGGAGCTTAGTGGTAAAGTACCCCTGGGTTCACTCCCTAGTACTAAAAATTAAAAAAAAATAAGTAAAAAGCCAGGATTCATGCTTTTATTTTACCACAGGAGGAAGGTGGCTCCCCTCACCCACTTTCAAGATCATGCTGGGCCCAGGTTATCAGTGAGCTCCACCACTGGCCTCTTCCCTGACCCCCACTCCCCAGTTGAAAGGAGGCAGTCCTGAGTTACCAGAACAGTGACTGTCCTTGCCACCCTCTTATCAGGGATGCCTACCAGCTCTTTCCCCAGTCTGCCATCAGTCAGACTTTTTAGCCCCACTTGGAAATTGGGCAGGTCTATAATGTGTATTGTGGGGGTGGCGGCCTCAAGAGTACAGGGACTTCAAAAGGCACACTTACTCCATTGCTGGCATTCTGAACCGATCGGCCCGACCTGTACCTCTGGAACCTAACAGGGAAGGGAAAGCAGAAGCAGAGAATGAGAAGGCCATGTGTGACCTATAATGCTCAGGGTCCTGTGAAGAGCTCTGGCTACCCAGGATGAGACTCCAGGGAGGGACCAGTCAGTTCCATTTGGGGAGCAGGGGAGTAGACTGTATCATACCTTCTTCTGTGTGGGGCTCTCACCCCCCAGGAGGATCAGCCTCTGCTTCTCCCACAGGCACCCTGAGTCTGGCCCCTGGAAGGGAGGTGGGGTCAACCATGCACCCTGCATGTCCATCTACAAAGTCAGGCACCAACTGCAGATCTCTCCCTATTTCTGCTCAAGAGGCTAAGAGGCCCCCAACCCCACCTCTGGAGGAAAAGAGATGGGGAGGCATGAGCGCAGGGCTCTGGCCCAGGCTTGCCGGAAGCTAGGCCAAGGTTTGGGCCCAACCACCCAGAGGCTGCCAAGAGGTGGGGTGGGCTGGCCCTGCTAGGGCCAGTCTCTTTTGCAGTCCATAGATGGCCAAAGATAGGACCTGCCTGTGGACAACTGCAGAAAGCATCCTCTCTGTCACACCCAAGTCATCCTCATACCACATGGGAATGCAGGAGCAATTGCGTGTGTGCGGTAGGGACAACAGATCTTATCTGGCACCATATTTAAAAGCTCCTAACAGAGGTGGCCCAGCAAATTTCAGAAACTGGGCTTTAGTGAGGAGCAGTGTTCCACGATTGCTGCCAACTTGTCAGGGTCAGTACATGGTGACAAGGACCCCCAGGAGGAATGATCTGGCTGGGCAGTGCATATTCACTGTGGTTTTAAGAAAAACTTTTTTTTTTCCAGCAGTGGTCTATGAAGAAAACAGAGATTTAATACATCTGAAAAAACTCTTAATCTTGGGTGTCTCTCCCATAGTATCTCCCAGGATGGCACCACAGGGCTGCTGGCCCCAGGTAGTGCCTCTGAGGGCTTTTTATTTACTTTTTTAAAGAGTGGAGTGGAGAGAGGGAGGGAGAGAGAGAGACTGGGGGAAGCAATTTTATTTATTCTTTCATCTGAACTTTGTTTTTCTGACAGCTATTTATGTATGTGGTACTGGGGTTTGAACCCAGGTCCTCACACATGCCAGGCAAGCATTCTACTGGTGAGCCACCTCTCCAGCCGCCTCTGAGTTCTCTGCAGCACTGGGTGGGCTTGTAGATGATAAGGACCACATTAGCTCCTGTTATGCTATTCTACCTGGGGCTTTGAGGAGTCTAACAGGCCAAAACCCAAACTCCTTTAGCATAAGGAAACCAAGACCACGTGGCAAGACACAGGGATTCAGGGTAGGAGTCAGGGTGCCTTGGATCAGGTCCTGTTCTCCAGCTGGCATGCAGTGGGTCTCTTTGGTGGCCCCACATTTCTACCACAAAGGTGTCCATATCTGTCAGACGGGCACAGGACCACCCATCCTTTCTACCTTGGTCAGAAGCTGAGGCAACCACAAAATGTGACCTCTGAGTCCTGAAAGGGTAATGTAAATGGTATAGCTGTCCCCCTGGCCCTAATGGATGCCAGATCCTTGCTCTGAATAATTCACACAGTAAACCATCATCAGCTGGTGGGCAGAGGGGCCAGAACAGCAAGTCTCCACGGGCCTTGGCCTGCTGTTCCACCCTCTTGAGCCTCATCTTTGATGGGAGAAGGCTGGCTTGGTTGAGGGCCTTTCCAGTCCTGACCTCGGGCCATTCAGGAAAGCCCAAGGTGCATCCACGGTGATGCGGAGACAGAACTGGGCTCGACACTGTATCTCCTACTCGAAACCAGTCCAAATAAGACGTTTTGGACTTGGTCCCGAGGAAGTCTTTGGAAAAGGAAAAGATTTCCAAGTTTGCTACTTCAAACCCAAAAGTGATTTGGCTGCAGAAATAACTGAAAGAATGTGTGCGCTTCCTTCATCAGCATCAGCATCAGCAGCAGCAGCAGCAGCAGCATTCTGGCACTTACACCCTGCCTGCTTCTCTGGAACACCCTAGACACGCTGACATTTACAAAGAGAAAGCTATTTTTCTTTTTATAAGATAGGAAAGAGGAAATCCTTTTTCTTAGTAGAGGTTTTTTTCCCCCTTTAATTCTTTCCAAACTCAAAGGATCATCAAAGAAGCAGGTGCAGAAGCTCTAGGCCCAGACCCCCCAGTCCTGGTCCTCCCTGGGGCTGGTCATGGGGGGAAGCAGCGCAGCCTGAGGCTTATAAAGGGCGGAATGAATTCTGCACGTCAACTTCCTGCTGCTTGTTCCCAAGAGAACAAGAAGCATTTTCTCTGTCATCCAGGGGAACAAATTAGCATCTCTGATGAGTATTTTCCAACTCTAATCTCTGTGTGTGTGTGTGTGTGCGTGTGCGTGTGTGTGTGTCCCCTTTGTTTATCAGAGAAGTCCCTCTGTTACAGCATCAATCTTTTCAAGAGAAAAAGAAAAACAAAAAACAAAAAGGGGTCTGGCTCCCACCTCTCATAGCGGAGGAAGACGTTGTTGAGGTCATCGTTGACATGTAGCAGTTCCTCAGTGACCTCCTCATTGGACACGCGGGAAATGAGCTCCACGATGCGGTGCTGCATGGCCCGGCAGGTCCTGTTCAGCTCCTAGGGAACACAGGCACCTCTGCAGAGCCTGCTGGGAACGCTTTTGTCACGTTCTATTGCCTTTGAAAAGATTTGTACTGATTCTTAAAAGTCACAGAAGGAGTACATGCTTGTTCATAAAACCAGACGTGTGCAGAATGCAAAAAAGCTCCCTCCTTGTCGCCTGCTCCTCCTACCCCAGGAAAAGAGTACTTTTTCAGTAGATGGACAAGTGTACACACGTACAGGCTGTTGTGTGAAAATGGGCACATGTTTGTATAAGTCATTTTTAAAAATATAAAAATACAAAAAAAAAACCCCAACCCAAAAATGCAATTCTTAGGGGCTGAGGATATAGCTCAATGGTGGAGCACTTGCCTATCACAAACAAGGCCCTGGGTTCCATTCCCAGCACTGAAAAGAAAAAAAAAATCACACGCACATGCACACACACAATTAAATCTCTTTGCAAAAGCACGATTTTTTTCTGTGGATTGCTATTTCTCTTCAACAAAACATTTCTGATCCCTTTACCCATTCTTTGTACAGAATGAGTCGTTCCTTTGTGTGCGCATTGTCTGTTGTCGGGCAGGTGACTTGTGGTCTTTCTTTTTGGCCAACCCACATAATGTAGAAACAAACATTTGCACGCACATGCTTAAACACATGGGCAAGCACTTGCACAGCTGAGTGCCTCAGAAGGGGAATTTCGGAGGGAGCGTATGCATGGCCTTTTAGATCTCGACTGCTAACAGTCAAAGGCCCTCCAAAAAGATGACATCAGTCTGCTCATGCTGCCAGCAACAGCATAAGTGTATTTTGTGAATGCATTAGATAGCTTGTGGTGGCACAAATGTCACCTTGCAGAGGTTTTGAGAGCTCCACCAATTTCCACAGAACTCCCACAGGCCAAAGATGACACTGGCACACCTCCTGTCACCGTAAGAGCCTCTCAACCCTCAGAAGCAATGTTCCCTGAGGTCAGAGCCTTATACTCTATGTCCTGGCTTCTATGAGCCTTCCCTGCCCCAGAACGGCCACCTTACTGACACTCTTGTTTAAACATTCTTGTGGAGCCTCCTCAAATACCTCCCAGGACCCTTTGTCCTCTTATATTCCACACTGAGGATGCTACAGAGGAGATCAGCGTGGCAGGCCTGCTAGGCTGGCCCCTCAACCGACCACACAAGCTGCTTCCCCACCTACCCGGACACTGGAAAGCAGAGACGAGTCAGTGAGTTAAGGAATGAAGTATTCCTTCTCGCAGCTCAGCCTCAGAGTGACCTCAGTTTGAAAATGTGTCTGGCAGAAGTAACTGATCCATTCACAGCAGACAAAGGCAATCTCTGTTTAGCTCTTGCTTCTCCTGCGTCATCTGGCTGTCTTGGCTAGGACTTCTCTCTCACCATCTCATACCTTCTTGAGGGGGCTGCTGTCATTTATGCATCCGTGGATGCCTTTAAACTGAGCACTGAGCGGTACCCAGTGAAGAAGCCCAAAGGGGATCTGCTGAATTAGGTCACTGAGGTGGTCAAACAGGCAAAGCAGGGAGCCCAAGGCAACCCTTCCACACGCTCCCCAGCAGCTCGCAGCATAGCACTCACCCCTGCCTTGGGATTAGCACTGCTGGGTTCTGCACCAATCTCCCTCTAGACCCAGGCTCCACGTCTCTCTTCGTATGTCCACAGCACTATGAGCGATGCAAGGGGAGCACTCTCCAAATGCTCTTGAGAGAATGAATGTAGGAAGGGAGGTGGGCTGCATTCCCTCTACCCACACTCACTCCAAGGTTTCGGGCAGCATGGTCCCAGGGCTCCTTTCCCATGAATAGGGACAACTAAGCACAGAGGCCTGGCCCAGGTGAATTAGCCCAGAATTTCCTGTACGGCAATATTTTTCAAGGCAGAAAGGACCTGGATTAGGTAGTTGAGTGCTCATGAGTTTGGTTCCACATTGACAAAAGCTTCCTTGAAGACTCCTTGACCCTGGGTCTGATCACTTTGCTGGACTCTGACTCTCTGGCCATGACAATGCTGCCATTTGTCTTGGTTCTACCTTCAGGACAGTCACAAAGGTGTTGTTAAGTCTCTCTTAGTCACTGGGGAAAAAAGACCAATATCTGGACCTTTCCAGATTTTTCTCTGAATAGACTCCCAGTGTTGGTTCTCCCAAGACTCCCACTCCAGTCAGGATCATTCCTTGGAGTCGTCCAGTGAAGGCAGACCCTACCACATAGGCCCGGGACAGGTAAACATGGCCCCTTTCTGATACTTGTGATAAAGCAGCCAGTCTCAGCTGCACTTGGTTGGGGCAGGGGAAGAAAAACAGTCAGTCATACATCACTACAAGGCACAAGAGCTACAGGTCAGGGCACTGTTGGAGGCAGGGTCACAAGAAATAGCTCTAAGGTCCTCCAGAACCTTGGGGCATCAGAGACCAACTCCGAGCACACCTCAGACTTTCAAGGATGGCAGGTGGCTTCAGGCCCTCACCATGCTGTTCAGGGGCTGCTGAGAAGTCAACTCTCTGCCTATAATGTATCTTACCCTCTTTTCCATCAAACTCTTGCTCATCCTTCAAAACCTTATGGTATTTCCCCACTCCAATACTTTATCATGCAAAATTTCAAAAATACAGAAAAGTAAATATACTACCACCCACAGTGTACCATTAATGTTCTACAGTGCCATGTTTACCATGTTTCTCCCATTTATCCATCTTCCTGTCTACTCAGAATGTTTTCCGAGGGTCCCCCACCAAGTTGCCCCTCCTTCAAGACTCCCACAGAATTCCATTTTGTTGTTGCTTTCCTTTGATTTTCCTCATTTCCCCATAGCATTCTAGACACACCTCAACTGCAGCTGCCAAGCCAGATATCAGAGCTCCTCTGGCAGAGCCTTCATGTGACAACCAGCTCTACCCATACCCGGAACTGTGGAAGCCCCAGAACAAGAGCAGGCCTGAGGTGTCCCCTGGATTAAGAAAGGTGCCAAACTAAACTCCGCAGCAAGCTGAGGGAGTGTCTAGAAAGTATGACCACAAATCTCCAAGCACTAAGAGCACCAGAAGGGAGAGGGCAAGGGCTTATCTCCATCTCCCCCACAGTGCTCCTCGCTCCAGCGGGGTAGGGACCAAGTAGCATGCAGCAAGTGGCGGTGACTGGATAAGCTCTCCAAGTCCCTGAGACTCTCCCTGTGTACAATAAGGGGGGTGGACATATGTAAAACAACGGGCAAGTTCTGTTGAGTGTCACTGAGGTGCCCAAGGACCTCCATGGCACCCTGCCTCAGGGCAGACAGAGCAGCTCTGCTTTTATCTATTTTAAACATTGCCGTTCTCTGTAGAACTTTATTTGTGGAGGAAAGGGTTCCATTACTTTCAAATACTGTGTGGAAAGTACTAGAGGATTTCTGAGGCACTAACATTATGACCTCAGCTTGGAGGAAGAATGAGACCCAAAGGTATGGAATGTAGAGGTTTCGTGGCTACTAAGTGCCTTTCTAGAAACATCCACTATCGTTTCACATTTGCTGCCTCCTCTCCACTGCCTTCCTGCAGGGTGGAGCTGAGTGAGTCCCCATCCCACAGGCAAAGCCTCCCAGGCTCCCATCCTGGAGGGATATTCCAATGGCTGTCCCCAGCCTTTCACTCAGAGACAGGCCCACAGGATCTGTTCTGCCTTCTACAACAGGAGTTTTCAGGGGTCTCTACACAGAGAAAGTTACCATTTCCCGTTTTTAAAGCATCTGAGTTAATGTTTCAAAAAGGAAGAAAAGCTGAGCACAACATCATATTCCTATAACCCCAGCTACTTGGGAAGGAGGCAGGAGGATTGCAAGTTTGAGGTCGGCCTTGGCAATTTAGCAAGGCCCTGTCTCAAAACAGAAAACAGAAAAAGGTTGGGGGTGTAGCTCAGAGGTAGGGCACCCTTGGGTTCAATCCCTAGTACCAAAATAAAACAAACAAACAAACAAAAAACCACCCAAGCAGACAAAAGAAAAAAAAAAAAAGCAAAAATAACCCCACAAGATTTCTGCCACCACCACACCAGATGGCCACCCACATGGCCTCCCTGGCGTCATCCAAGCCAGCTATGCCCTATGGCAGACTCAGCTGCAGATTTTTCTCTGTCTCCCTCTACCTCTAAACCACCAGACAGAGCAACTCTCTTCTGGGTCTAAGGTATCCAAGGGCTCAGGGCACCCAGGTCACCCTTTCCACTGTACAAAAGCTGAAAAGCTGGGACAGGAATTCCCCCAGTGCTGAAGATTTCAGCTTCAGCTTCCTCCTATCTCTGATTCTCAACGGGATGGGGTGGAGGGGACAGCTGGTCACCTGTGCAAAAGTCCTCCACCTATCAGAAGACCTTACTAAATATCCTCTTTTATGTCTAATTAGTCCCATTGCCTTTATCTTGTCTTCAAGGGACATTCTTAGTCCCACCTCACAAAACAGTCTTTTAATCATCTTTGTGGATTTCCTCTGAACCCTCTCCAAATTCCAATAAGCACAGAATAAGGTCCCAAAGCCCTGTCCTGTTGCTGCAAAGGAACTGAGAGGGAGAAGAAAGTCTGCTGACAAGAAGGTGAATAAAGAAGCGAGATGTAGAATAAACTAGATTTCTCTAGAGAAAACGGCTTTGGTGATTCTTTGTTGAAACGATATGCAACAAGCATGGAGGGACATGTCATCTGCTACTTGAAGGAACAACATGGAGACAGCTTCTTTTGTTATCTGATGAATGGCTATCAACAAATGTCCATTTTTTACACCACTGGATTAATTAAGTTATTATTAATTGAACACAAAGCTTGAAAGCCTAAATTAGGAGGGAGAGAGCACTGGGATGATGGAACTGGGATCTTTCAAGATCCCAGAAAGCGGCAATCGGCTGCAGATAACGGCGGGTGCGTTAGAAGGGACAAATGCAGTTTCACATTTTGGGCCGAGACCCAAGTGTCCATGTGCAGGATTAGGAGGATGTGGCTCAACAGCCACACAAGGAGACAGGGCAGGGTTTTTGGATGACAGAAGCTCACCATTTGACAGTGTCTACCTTGTGACATTGAAGAGCTGCTGTTCATATACGAGGTGGGCTGCCAAGAGCCACACCTGTTCCGTGTAGGGACTGGGTAGTGGGCAGGGCCCATGGCAATCCTGGAATACTTAAAGATCTGCCATGTGAAAGAGGAATTAGTTTTGTTCTGTTGTCTAAGATAGACTGGGGTCAACGTCTCAGGGAAACAGATGAGTTCAATGTACAGAAGAGCTTTCTAACAATGATGGAGGAGTTGCCAGAGCCCAGTCCTATGCCAGGCACTCGTAGGGTGACAGCAATCACTTCAGTACCCCAAGGGAGCAGCAGGTTCAGAGAGGGCCAGTGACTTGCCAGCTCATTGGTGGAAGGACGAGGATGCGCACCCAGTGATTTGTAAATTGTGTTCTCTCTACTTTGCTGGGCTGTTTCCAAGTCTAACCGAGACAACTATTTGAAAATAAAAGTGCATTCATGGGCTGCAGGAACAGCATGTTATTGGGGATTTGAAGAAAAACTGGCTGGACACTAGATAAAATGCTGGAGAGAAAACCTGAGAATAGCTGTGGAGTTGGATTAACTGCCCAGAAGGTCTCTCCTAGCTCAGGGAGGAGAGGGGTCAATACCTGGCCTGAGAGGCTGGGTTCACTCCAGGCATCTGCCTCTCCTTTTTCTCGGGGCTCATGCTAAGCTGAGAGAATAGAGTTCCAGAGTGGACTGAGCCTTTCCTCAGATACCAGTCACCTGCCCATGAGTCCCCAGGCAAACTTCTCAGCAGCTTCCCTGCTGCTCTCGCCAGACTGTGTAGGAGGATACGCAAAAGAGTTGTGCCACGCACAGGAAAAATCAGGATATAACCTGCCCACAATTATGACTGGCCACACCAGTGCACCCCAGGGCTAACCCCCCCCAATTACCTCTCTTTCCACTCCTTCTACTTCCTAGCCAGCAATTTATACTCGAATCAGGAGCAGCTTCTGTTGGTGGCGACATTTGGGTTGGTGACAGATATGTTTATTTCCACGGCCCTGGCCAGCACTCTGAGCTGTGGGCTGCTCTGCCCTGAGCACTCTGGCTGTCCTCCAGCTTGACAGAGGGGTCCTGGGGGACAGATTCAGATTCCAGGACTTTCCAAGTACACCGTGGCATTTTCCCATGTGGAAGGCTCACTCTTCCGTGCTGCACTGACTCTTGGGAGCTCCTGCCCGCTGGCTTCTGACAGCCAGGAAAGAGGGAGGACGTCAGGCACGTGGCCACCAGCCAGGAGTGCCGATTCTGTTCACACAGTGCTGCCCACTCTCACATCTCCCGTGTTGAAAGGACAACCTCCCACAGGACCCAGAATTGGCCTTTTTCTATTTGATTTATATGGCAGCAATGAGGTCTGGGAAGCTCAGAGTTTGAAGAAAACAGAGGGAAAGAAAACGTCATGGGAAGCAACCTATTTTTGAAAACTCTGAGCTGATGCCAGGAGATTAGGTTCTGTTTGTCTTGGCTGATGGGCTTGTTTAAAAAACAACAACAATAATAACAACAAAAGCCACACACACACACACACACACACACACACACACATACACACACAGAGTATCCCTGCTGTCTGGGTCTGTTCTGGCTCTCTAGAAGCATCTTGGCTTTGTTCAACCCATCGCCTGCTGCCAGGAGCTCAGATCTGTCCAGAGCAAACCCCCCTGTCAGCAGGAATTCCGACGCTGACACAGCACAACGCTGCCTCAAGAGGCCCTCTGATTCCTGTATCTCTGGGTTAGGCCTGGCAGCTGCCCTGGCGACGGAGGCCAATGAAAATGCTTTAAAGGGGGACAAGTCTGCGGAGTGCGCACATGGATGGTTAACCTGACCAGCTGAATAAGTCAGGTGTCAGGAGTGGGTCTGGGAACTAGGGGCTACTTAGGCTCCTCACTGGGTCTAGGTCAAGGGTTCTCTTCTCGGCTTCAAGAGCAGTTTGGTGTCCAGGAGAAAAGCTGTCTCTTTGTGAGGTCCTCCCTAGCAGGAACTTCAGTTCCTGCCTCTCTGTGTTCTATGCTGGGCTCAGCGAAGGGTTCCACCCCCCCTCACCCTCACAGGAAACGATGGCCTTTAAGTGAGGATGGGGTACTCTAAGAAGTAGCCTGGGGTAGGCTAAGCCACCAGGCATGTGCTGTCCCTAAGTTTAGGGCCATCAGAGCTGGGTTGCCAAGCGAGTCAGTATGTGCCAACAGCAGGGTGGGAAGTGTGGCACTCAGGAGCCAAGACTGATGATTGAGTGCCAGCTGGAAACAGCACTAGCAGGTGCAGCGAGTGCCACTCACACCAGATCGCCAAGCCAGTCTGGGTCCTGACCTGTCCACTTTTATGTCTTGCCTCCTGCTGAAAAGATCTGGCACTTGTAATGCATAGCATCCGTTCTCCACCCCTCTAGAAGGTCACTGCTCCAAAGGGCAGTGTCGCTGCCATTTTCTACAAATGCCAGAGTCATCTGAGGCTAGCGTGCTAGAGGATCTGGTCACTGGCTCTGGGCCTAGTTGGTCTGGGAAATAGACCCAAAATGGACTCCTACGTCTACTCCAAAGGTGGAACTACAAGCTGGCTGTTTAAGGGCTCTTTCCTGCCACGCTTGGTGCTTGCACGGTGGGCTGGGTGTGTGGCTCAGTGGCGTGTATGAGGCTCTGCATTCAATCCCCAAAACTAAAAAAAATATTTGAGGGATGTTCAGAGGCTGGGAGGTCAGGTACAGCAATTCCTTGGGAAACTGATGTAAGCCCCAGCCTGGGCCTCTTCAGCATTTGGGAAGAAAACAGGAGTTTCAAGCTCACCTCAGTCTCAGAAATTCCTGCCTCAGGGGTGAAGGGCACAGAGATGGGCCCTACATGTCACCAAGACCAAAAAGGCCCTGCTGCACTATGTCATAGTGAGGCAGCGAAGCCACACATAAACCTGTACACACAACATCGTCTCAACTAGATTTAAAATAAACACAGCGAACAGCCTGAAAGAAAGCACATTAAAAGGTCAACAGTGGGGGCTGGAGAGGTGGCTCAGGGGTTGTGGTGCTTGCCTCACATGTGCAAGGACACTTGTTCATACCCCAGCACCATGTACGCGACAAAGTGTTGGAGCAACGACAGGCCACATGCAAAACCGAATAAAAATTGATTCTCTCTCTTTCACTGTCCCTCTTTTAAAAAAAAAGTCAGCTGGTTATTGTGGATATTGTGGATGTGGGGGTTAAAGAAAATTATTTCCTTCTTGACTTTCTTTTTGTCTTTATGGGTATGTACTCTCCAACTGGCACTTTCTAATGAGGACAAAATGCAATTGAGGAACATAAAAAAGACAGAGGTGGTGCTGGTCACTGTCTATCCCTAGGAAGCATGAGGCTGTGCCAACGAGGACTTAGTCCCTCCTGACATCAGTGTCACCACACTGTCCAGACTCACAACTACATCCATCCCTAAGAGGGATCTGCCACTGCGTGGAACAGTGGTGCTGCCCCCACAGGGTCAGACCCTGTGCTCAGCCCAGCAGTTCCATAAGATGAGGTTCTCCTCACCTGCAGCAACTCCAGGTCAGACGAATCCTCCTGCCCGGGGACCATCTCTGTTAACATCTCCGACATGACTTTTGTGTTCCCTCGGACAACATCTAGCTCACTTCGCAGCCTGGCAATCTGTGTGGCAGCGGGGTGGAAGGCAGGAAGGAGAGGTTAGTTAGTCTGCACTTGGAAATCAGAACCAGCTGGCCCCAGGGGAGGAGATGGTCTCATCCACCGTGACACCCGGCTCTTTCCTCTGAATGTACACTGCGGAATCCACCTTCTTGTCTCTCTCTGGCCTGCCTGTGAGGGGATGGCAGCTTGACAGCTCAGAAAGAACTGAATAGGGGAGCAAGGCTGTCCCAGGGCCCTGGTCAGCTGTCACTGGTGCAGTGTGCAGTGATGAGTACTGGGGCTGTCTCAACCCATTCACCATGGGACCTTGAGTAGATCCTGTCCTATGAACCTCATGGTTACAAGCTCTCCCCTTTGGAGTGTCATATTCTAAATGCTATGATCCTCTGGGGGCTGGCCAGTGCTAATAACACTTTTTGGATATGGCAATAAAGAGAATGCAGAGCAAGAGAAAACCACAGGGGGTTGTTCCCCCCACCCCCAGCTTCCTACCTGATAACATGACCCTTGAAAAATCTCCAAGCCTCCCATCCACCAGCATTCCCCTAGGCTCAGGCCTGAGATGCTCCCCAGCAGGGATACTGTAAACCACCTAAACCACCTCCTCTCTGTCTCCAGCCCCGAGTTTCTCTGAACCCCCTTGAGGCATCCGTTTAGGCCACAGGACTTCTTTGTCCACAGTGAACTATCCTAGAAGAATCTGCATAGAAATGGCTACTGGTTGATGGGCGACCAATGCACACTGGACAGAGAATGGTCAGGACAGAGGAAGGTGCTGTGGAAGATTCAGCTAGCTCAGGGCTCTACAGCAGGAGCAACATTCAGAGATGGACTTGATCCTCGCCAAGCCCATGTCCTCGCCTAGGGAAAGCAGATGGGCTCTGCTCCTGTGCGTATCTGCAAGTAGAGTAGAGGGTGCTGCTCCTGCACCGGGACCCTGATCAAGTGACACCTCCTCTCCTCAGTGAGCCCTTTTCTGCTCTCCCCTGTCCACCCTGAGGCAGCCACTCTCAGTCTCCTTCAGCTTCTTCTGGGTTAGGGGGCTCTCTCAGCAGACCCTGAACTCCTGAGGGGTATGAGATTGAGTCCTGCACCCTTAGCACAGGGACAGGGACAGGAGACCTCAATCAGCTGGAGGGATGGTCCAGAGGCACTAGTTACTTCTGGCTTGCTTAATGGTTGGCTTCAACATCTTGCCCACAAGACACTTCTGAGCAGGGAGGTCCAGTCATGCTGCCACTGGTGACCACTCTGAAACCTTATGGCCTCTCTGTCAGACTGGGCACCAACCTGCTGCCTTGGCTTCCATTCTCCCCCAGGGGCGACGGGTCAGGACTTCTGTGCCACACAGGTCCTCTCTCCAGACCTTCCTCCTGACTATTCTGGTACTGGATAGCCCTGCCTCAGCACCTGCCCTACTGATGGCCAGTCAACCAAGGAGCTCAGAGTCTGCCCAACTTCAAACACCTTCTGCCTTCGGTCAAAGCATGTGGGGGCAGTTCTGCCCATGGAGGCAGGGCCTAGAGTCAAAGGCCTGCTGCCCCATGGCTCTCTTTTTAGGGAAGGCCCTGGCTGTGTGGGTAATGAGGAGGGATAGCATTCAGTGACCCAGGGCCACAAGTAGTATAACGCCCACTGATGTCACTTATGCACAAATCCCTAACCCCTCTATTTCAATGAAGATTCATAATAAAGATATGTCACACAGAGGAAATAAAGATTTTGAAATATAAATGCTGAACAGCATTTTTTTCCAAGTCTGATAAATTCTTAAATTTCAATAATGGAAAGTCTGTAGATTCATCTAAAGACCAGTCTTGACAATTCATCTACAAATATCTGGTTTGGGGTAAAACTGCATTAGCTTATCAGGAAGTTACCCAGGGAAGGGGGGCAGTGTTTGGGATAAAGCAAGAAGAGTGCTTCTGGAAGACCTCCCTGATTTTGGCCTCTACCTCCATGGCACTATACGGAGCAGGCCACTGCCCTCTGATGGCTGACATTTCTTCTGGGATTGACATAATCTCTCTGTGTGACAAACTCATTCACAACTCAACGGCATTCCTGTTTTTGGCCTTTCTGCCACTATCTTCTCCCTTAGCTGGGCCCAAAACCTATACCTGCCATTTCCTGAGAAGACCCACACTTCTGTGCTTTGCACACACTGAGGCCACTAAGCAGGGCCTCACCTGACAAAGCAGCATGCCTGCTTCAGGGTCCTCAGCACCTGTGGTTCTGGGCTACCTTCCAGGCACTGCTCAAGCCTGCTGCACCAGGGCCCTGGGTTCTGCCCCTCACCATAGTGTGACCACACACAGTCATGACAATTTCACATTCATTTCCCCCAGGGCCTGGGTCCTTTTTATCTTTGTTTCCCCAACACCCAGTACACTGCCTGGCCCAGGGAGGCTTCTGAATGCGGGGAAGGTGAAGGAGGGTAGTCAGGTGGCTTGTCTATGGCCCAGAAGCACAGTACCTGTTCTGAATTGGCAGTGATGGGACCAGTCACACTCAGAGCCGGGGCCTGGGGAGCGGAGTAGGAAGCAGGAGACTGTGACGAATAGGAGCTGACACTGGTCCTCTGCTGCGAGTGGGACTTAGGCATGGTTGAGGCTGGATCGACTTCTGGGACACTCTGGCATGGCAAAAACAAAGTCCTCAGTTTGCTTGGGTGGCCTGTGCAGCCAGACCTGGCACCTCCCCGAGCTTGTACTGTGCTTTCCATCAGAGTTCACAAAACCCACCCCATTTTGCCATCTGGGTAATGAGGCCACCAGTGGCTCCTCCCTCCACTCACCTCAGAAGGAACCTGTGCCAGACAACTAATGTAACTCTAAAGGGCTGCGGAGAATACTCTGAGAGAATTCTGATCATGGTTCCATTATTAAGACCACCTTGTGGAGGGAGGGCTGTTATTAAGTTTTGCTAATCACAAAACCTTATTTGGTGTGATAAGATTACATTTTGGCCTTTATAAATAGACTAATATAAATAGCAATTATGCAATTTATTGAATGCTCTTTGTAATTATAGGAACAACACTGTTCTGCATCATTATCAGAAGAATAAAGCAGGTTATGTTTATTCCACAAAGCATAGTAAGTGGTTTGGAGAGATCATAACGAGAAGAATGCCTTGGAAAGTACAATTCCTTGTGCCTTCCATCAGACCATGTGGGGACCGCTCTGCCCACGGAGGTAGGGCCTGGAACCCCTCAGATAACCTCACGAACATTAGTGCATGTGTTCTCAAGAGACATGCACCGCACACTGTCTTCCTTGAGGCTCCCCATTGCAGAGGTGGGCAGATGGGGGACGGCAAAGCCAAATACACTGCGATGAGTACCTCTCCAGACCCTGGAACTTTCTAGGCTCTCCCCCTAGGTCAGGAGCTGGTTCCCAGCCAATAGCAGGACTAGGTTCCCTGCAAAACCATGAGTGATATCACCTGTTTGCTTTTTTTTCTCTCCATATTTTTAATTGGTGCACTATAATTATAAACCTGCATGCTCTTAATCCTAAAGTCCAGAGCTGCCCCATCCACTATAAGAGCTTCAGTGGGATGCTCGGACAGAGGCCTTTCCTGGACTCTGTATCCCAAGGCTGATGGAATTCAAAGATGCCTAGACGGATGCTGAACTCTCACAGCTCAAAATATATTTGAGATCCATTTGACTGGGCTGGAGATGTAGTTCAGTGTAGAGTGCGTGCTCAGCACGCATGAGGTCTTGGGTTCACTCACTAGCGCTATATTAACAACAACAAAAAAGGATCCATTTAACTAACACAGCTGAAAAAAAGTGAAAGCTGCTCTTTGCCCAGGTAAGAGTAATACTACTGCTATACCTGCTCTGAGGTGCTCCGGTGCTGACAGGAAGGGGACAGATTCCCGCATCACCTTCTACAAAGCGCAGTAGAGCAGGTGCTAACGACCCTCACAGGATGGCTCCGCCCAAGCAGCCTTTCCATGAAAATGCCTGACTTGATCCCTCTATCTTATCCCCCCTAGTCGGTGTGCAAACTGGGGGGGACACTGCTGCCACTTAATCACCACTCAACCAGCTGTCTCACTTCTGCATTCCCCTTGTTAATAAAAAGAAATGCCCTGGAGCTTTAAGAAAGCACGATGACAAGCTGAATAATTCAAAGGCAGCGTCAGAAGGGTGGTGGCAGTGGCTTGCCTCGCCCTGCTCTGCAGTCCATTTTTCTAGAAAATGCCGGCTGGAAGCTTACGCGCTGGGGCGTGTGGATGGGGGACAAGGCATCCAGGTCTGCCGTGGGAAATTCAACCCCCTTTCTCTTCAGCTCCTCATAGATGTGGACGACACCGGTGAGGTCAGGACTGCTCCGAAAGGCATCGGCCCACGCCTGGGAGGAGAGAGCAAGGCCTGTTAGGAAGGGGTTAGCCAGGACTGTCACAGAGCTGGAAAGTCAGCCCAGGCCCTCTCAGAGGCCAGTGCTGTCCCCTACTCCAATGCCAAGTGTGCTCGCAAAACCTATTCTGTTCCTCTCTTCCTACAATCACGGCCACGACACGGCTGGCAAAATTCGGGCTTTCAACAGGGTTACTGAGTGTGGACAAAAACACAAAACTTACTTCAGTCTGTACTTCCTTGGAGAGGAGGCATAGAAACAACACTACGCACTGTAGTGCATCCCAAAATGCAGGCATTTCTTTCTTTTTTTTTTTTTAAAGAGAGAGACAGAGAGAGAGAGAGAGAAACAATTTTTATTTAGTTTTTCATGAGAACTTCGTTGCTCCGAGACTCTGCTGTGTAGGTGGTGCTGGGGTTTGAACTTGCATACTCGCACATGCTGGGCAAGAGCCATAGCTCCAGCCCCCAGGCATTTCTTAATGGCAAGGAAATCAACTGCTGGGGCTGTTTAGCCTAAGGAAGTAGAAGGCATGCCTCGAAGCCTCCCAGTAGGACGCCCGCCCTCACCAGTGGGTGCAGGAACCGTAGGCAAACTGAGCAGAGTGGAAGGGAGAAATTGATTTGGGGTAGGAAACCAATTCCAGGTTTCTTCAGTAGACCGGTGACCACTAACACTGAGATCGCCAATCCCAGATCTTTCATTGGCAGGTGAGATGACTTTCATGCAGGGGTGCAGCACCCATCAGAAGGTGGACTGTGAGCCAGTGGCCACGGCTCAGCCCCAGCAATCCTGCTCCCAGCCCCGTGCTTCTTCCATGATGCCCTGCTGCAGATAATCTCAACATACATCTACCCAAATGGAAAAAACTACTGGAAAGCCAACCGCTAGACTCCCTTAAAAAAAAACACAACAGATAGGAAAGAGCAGAAATTTGAACAAATTACCACTCTGTGGACTTGTGAAACTTTTTTTTTTTAAAGAGAGAGGGAGAGAGGGAGAGAGAATCAATTTTATTTATTTTTTCAAATGCCCATCATTTCTCTGACACTTAGTTGTATATGTGATGCTGGGGTTTGAACCTGGGTCCTTGCGCATGCCATGCAGGCGTTCCAAGCACTGAGCCACCACTCTAGCCCCTGAAACTCTTAATAATTACAAAAATATGTAGATATATATATATACACACACACATATATACAAACACACACCCTGTTCTTTGGAAGTTACAGAATGTGTATAAAACATAAGAATGTCCAAAGGGCTCCTCAGAAATAGTGTCCCCTCCAGTACATCCTTTTATCGCATGTATGAACCCAGAGCAGGGGCAGCACCTCCTGTGCTCATGGCACCATTGCCCAGTCTGTCACCGTCACATTTAACTGCCTCCTGCCTTCAGCAATGCATTCCAACCAATTCAGAGGCAGCCACAAACTCTCTAACCGACAGACCCGTTCAAAGGTAAAAGGTCGACATCCAAAAAGCCTCCTTAATTACCACCAGTCCTTCTCATTACAAACAGCACTGTCAGCCTGGCTTTCCTTGAGGGACTTATTTAATTTGCATACTCAGGGATTTATTGCCACCACAGCATTAGAACAGCGTGTCTTGGCCAACGCTTCCTTCTGGATTCAGGGGTGGGGTGCTGAAGGTGCCTACAGAAGCTGTCAGAAGGCCCAGCTGGGGAACTGTGCTGCCTCTGTCTGCCCTACCACAACCTAGGGTCCCAGAGCCGGTCCCCCTGCCAGGTGCTCCACTGCAATCTACCGCACTGAAAATTCAGTTGAGTGCTGTGACTCCAACCCCAAAATACTCTGGTGTTTCTGTCTAGTGGCTCGGAAGCAGTTCAGTGGTAGAGCACTTGTCTAGCATGTACAAGGCCCTGGGTTCCATCCCTAGCACCACACAGGCACAAACAAATAAAAAACCAAACAATAACAACTACAAAACATTCAAGAGTCTAAGGACCACATTCACAACCCCCCTGGGGGCCAGAAGTGGGGAAAAAAAGCTTTGTGGTGCTTACTGGTACCACCTCAGGCCTGTTTCTATGGAGGAACAAACGGTACCAGGGAGCCCTTTCAAGTCCCAAACCCAAGCTGAATTTGAGACAGTAATAGAAAAATTAAGGAACCATGCCATGCTATTCTCTCTAATCAATGGACACTCCTGGGGCCCCCTTTTCCAAGGCACTCTCCTCCTCCACATTCACAGAATTGCCCAGTAGCTGTGCCTACAGGGGGCTGGAGGAGAAATGCATATCTCAGAATGGGTCAGTCAGATTCTCCTGCAAGAAGTTCTGCCCAGGCTCAGGGTAAAAAAACTCTTCTGAAAATGTGGGATGTCATTACATGCCAACCTAGGACCAGGTGACAGAGAGTCTGTGTCTTGGGAAAGGAGTCACAGGTTATGCTAAGAGGTGCAGATATGCAGAGAGAGGGTTTGGAGGTCCTTCTGGATCCCTTCTGTACCTTTCCTAGCCTGGGTAACCTGGGCTTCTGGGAAGCCCTGCCTTGTCAGGACAAACTCTCCTCTTTGCCTAGGCAAGCAGAACTGGCATCTGTTATTTGCAGCCAAGCAGACTTGGCTAATGCACCCTGTCCCCACCTGCCACCACTCCAACCCCTGTCTGGGACCCTTGTGTAGTGTGGGTGAGATGGCTGCTAACACAGCATATGTTCATGACAGCAATCTCCACTGAACAACATTCTGATGCCAACAGAGGAACAAATGGGGGTGGGGAGGACTTTAAAGGAACAGTCACATGTGAAAATGCAGAGATGGGAGAAATCCACAGATGCCACATGTCCCCAGCATCTTCTTGGAACATGCTTAAATAATGGCGTTCCTGCCTACCCCCACCAGGTCAACCAAGTGTAGAAGGTGCATACCAAATCTCTCGCCCTTGCACAGGGAAGGCAGCCAGTTGACATTTGTCAGGTTAAACTGAACTCTGTTCTCAGGGTTACTAAGCATCCTTATTTTCCTACTTCAGAGAACAGAGGAAAGATGGCCATTTAAGCTGTCAACAGACTGAAATGACAGTGATAAAGCTTGGCCCCCGCTGGAGAGCTGAGCCAGCAGAGAATCCTAACTCTGGGAATGGAAGCAAATCTCAGGAGGTCTGATCTGCCCCGAGTCCCCAACCTGAATCCCAGCAGTGGTGAGTGGGAGAGGGGTCGGGGGCAGCCTCCCTGATGGCTGCCTTATCTAAAATCCAAGTATCATATCACGGGAGAGGCAGCGCTGGCATTTTTCTGAGGGTTCCCTGTCATAGAACTAGTCAGTTAATGACTGACTGGCCACCTCATGCAAAGCCATGCTCTTCCTCTAGCCTGCGGCTACAGTATTTGGAGGCGGAAGGACCCAGAGGCAGGTTTAATGAGGGGAATAAAGGAAAGAACCATTCCTACTTTTAGTTCCTTTATTCCTCTGGACTGTACACCAAACTGCAGACACAAGCTTGACCCCTTCTAGGTTTTGACAAAGTCTTGAGTTATCAACTTGCAGACTGATAAGACAACTGCTGATTTAAACTATTCTGAGATGACCGTGGACAAAAGGAGGCTATGTCTTCTGCTTATGCCCCAAGCTCAGACTTCCTGATCTGTGACAGGGTCCTCAGGGAGCTGCCTGTCCACACAGAATATGGCCAGAGGCCATCACTGAAGGGAACCTAGTAGTCCTGTTTTTCATAGGATTTTTTTGAGGCAGCCACCAGGCCTCTATCTAAACCTTCAAAGAAAATAACACCTCCCATCCCTCCCTGCCCTCCTGTCCCACTCCCTTCCCCACCCCGATCAGCTCACTTGCTTTAGTGGAAAGCAGCACCACCAGTGGAAAGAGAGGAGTATTTTTAGACTCTCTTGCTTCGGTGTGGGCAGTGGAGAGTCATGTCCAGGCTGAGGCTGTTCTACCAGGACAATTTCATTTCTGTTCCTTAAGACAATTTTAGGGAAAGTCTGAGAGATGGCAGGAAGGAGAGAAGCCTTCTTGTCTTCTCAATGAATGGGACTTCATGTGAGGAAAGAGAAAGGAACAGAAGCCACGAGACCGGCCAAGGAACAGTGAAAGGTGAAAGGCGGCGACAGCAAACCGTGTCAAGGGGTGGGGCAGAGTGCTGGGGTGTTGCTATCTAGCCTTTCCTGTCCCCAAGTGTGTCTTTCCACTTGGTCTTCCAGGAAAAGCAGCCTCATCCAGAGGGCCAGACACCACAGTGGAGTGACCCACTGAGCCCTTGCACCTGAGATAGGAGCACAGTCCCAGAACCATGCATAATTCACACACTGGGCTTGGTCTCAGGGACAGAGGCATTCTTCTTCTGACCTTCTGGGTGTCAGGAGCCTTTGTAATACACAAGCCAAGGGGGTTGTGTTTGGAGGGATTGGGGGAGATGGGGTGGCTATGGATGTCTAGAAGGCACCCAGAAGTCACAGAAAGCCTCATTGAGGGACAGAATGGTGTGTAGGCCCGGGAGGCATCAGTTGGCCATTGGAGCTACTGATGGCAAACATGCACTACTGGAAATGCCACTTCTATGGCCAAGCACAGGCTGACTAAACACTCGAGGAAGGGAATCAGGGGACAATGAGTGGGAGACAGGTGGACATGACAGGACAAGCTCCATTACCCATTTCCCTAAGGGCACAGGTATCTTTAGACAATTTGCTCTGAGGACTGAGGGTGTGGCTCAGTGGTAGCCCACTTGCCTAGCAGGTGTAAGGCTATAAGCGCAATCCCCAGCAGCACTCCACGAAGAGACAAAGTCCGAGTGCTCTATTTATTCATCAGTCTGTCCCATTACAGAAGCCACGCAGTCCAGCAGCTCTGAGGGGCTGTAGCATGCCAGGACAAAGGCAAAAGCTCCTGAGATACACTGCAAAGCCTGGGGGGGAAGGTTATCAGTTCCCACATAAAATATCTTTATCTCAAGCCCCCTGCCTTTCACAGCTGGACCAGGCAACTGTACCCAGTGTGTCCTGTCCATGTGGGAGCCTGCAAGACACCCTGAGGCCCCATTCCGCTCAGGTCACCATGGGTTAGTGCACATTGCAGCTGCCAGGCCAGCAGGGGGAGGCCTGGGAACACAGGTGTGGGCCACTGTGCTGCAGGCTGATCTCACAGGCTCAGGACTGAGAACGGGCAGGCAGGGACCCAGCCCCCATTTTTCAGATAAGGAGGCAGATGGCTGGGAAGATACTACACCTTTCTGAGGGTTCGAAGCAGTGCTGGGGAACACCTGAGAGAAGCTGGAACCAGGGGAGGTTGCGATGAGACAAGGAAGTGTCAAGGTCAGGGCCAGGTGTGCAGAGTCAGGCATCTCCTGGGGCAGAGCATGGGCCCAGTAAGTGCAGAAGGCTCTATCTGCCTCCAACAGCAGACCATACCCTTTGATTTAGTCGTGCTTGCCAGGGAGTGAGCTGCACCCCAGCAGGCCCAGCCAGGCCTCGGGGTGAGCAAGTTCTCACAGAGGAAGTCTCCTTCTGGGTCTGCAGTGGGGTAGGTAGGCCTGCGTAATGGGTTCAGGATGAGGTGCCCTGTCATTAGTGAGAGAAACCCAACATTTGTTTCCCTGGCAGCAATTCCTGTGGGTGGGCAGGGGAGTATAGCTCCAGGAGAGGCAGAGAGGCTGAGCGGGCAGAGGGGGAAGGGGAAAGGAGGGGGAAGGTGAAGTATAGCTGTAAATATGTGTGTGTGCGTGTGTGCGCATAAATGAGGTGCCAGAGGCCACACGGGGAGGGACTCTGCTGTCACCCATACTCCTTCCCCGCTTCACAACTTCATTAAAAAAAAAAAAAAACTTATTGAACATCCACTCTCCACATTCAACTGAGCCTGGAGGCACTGGGCTCTCAGGGAAACCAAGAGACAGGCAGACAATAGAAAAATTAGCCAAACCACACCAGCAGACCATAAAACAGGATGATGTGAGAGAGAAAGAGAATACATATGGTATGTCTGAATGATGAAGAGGAATCAACTGCTCCAAGAGCCTGGGCAGCTGGCACCTCTTGATCCTCTCCAGCCCTGTGCCCACCCCCTGACCTTTTGTCTACTTATCCCTCTTCTGTGTGGGTGCCTTCCTCTCCCCTGTGGAAAACTTACTCCCCCTCAACTGGCTTGGTCTCCTCCCCATCTTGACACCTACAGACTTTGTCTTACTTCTGCCAATATGGGTGACTAACCTATGTTAGATATCCTTATGGATTTTTGTGTCCTGTTACCAGGGTACTCTAAAATCAAATCCATCTGTAGACCAGCTCAGAAACTTTCAATGGCTCCCCACTGCCTACAGGACCAAGTCTAACCCCCTCAGACTCATGGCCCACAAGTCCTGCATATCTGTTGGCTTTATCTCCCTCCTGTTCTGCCCACCATAAGCTCAGCCCCAAGCATTCTTCAGTATAACCTGCTCATGAAAAACCATGAGATGGGGGCTGGCGGGTGGCTCAGCAGTTATGGCACCTGTCTGCATGCTTGAGTACGCAAGTTCAAACCCCAGCACCACATACCCAATAAGATCTCAGAGCAATGAAAGCCACATGAAAAACTAAATAAAATTGATTTGTCCCTCTCTATCTTAAAGAAAAAAAACAACCAACCAACCAACCAACCACCACCAACAACAAAAAACATGAGATGGTTTTTCAAACACGTCTACAAATTCTTTGACGCTGTTTTCAATAAGTGGGATTTAATTCCTCTAATCTTAAGGTTGGACCTAGTCATTATCTTCTAACAAAGAGAATCTGACAGAAAAGAAGTTTTGTGACTTGAGAGACTAGGTCATTAAGACCTAAACTGTGTCTGGTTGGCAAGGAACTGAGGCTTCCTGCCAAAAGCCATGTGGGGCACCCTTTTGAGAGGGGTGCCTCCAGTCCAAGTCAACCTTCAGATGAATGTGTACTCATGAGACCTCAAGCCAGACTTGACCAGTCAAGGTGATCCTGCGCGCTTGGCCCACAGAAATCATGCAATAATAAACATCAACTGGTAGGTTTGGGGGTAATCTATTGCAGAGCCATGAGTAATGAAGCCACCCCAAATGCATCAGCTGCTCTCTTTGATGATTCTGGGCCTTTGGGCACGCTATTCTCTGTCTGTGATAGCTTTCACACTGACCTTTCCACCAAGCTCCTCATCCTTCAGGATATAACAAAAACATCACCTCCTCAGTGGAACATCCCTTCGCACAATCTCCATCCCTCCCCTCCCCAGGGTCGGCTCTTGCTGTGACCTCACCAACCCTGCACATAGTTCTAACATGTCCCTTCCTATTCCACATTGTCTCAGAAGCCTGCCTACCCGCTACCTGCCTACCATTGTGGGCAACAGAGGACTGGGCACCCAGAAGACTTCTTGAAGGCTCTTTCAATTGGCTAAAGAGTCACTGCTTTGGATTTCCTTCCAGTTGGATGAGTATAAAGAAAGTATTTTTCAATAAACATTTCAGCCCAGAAGCCTCCATTTGGGAAAATGTGAGGACTCATCAGAGGCCCCATCTTATTCTGTCCCAACAAATTGGGTAAGGGAAGACAGCCTACCTGGATCAGAGCAAGTACTTTGTCCTGTACAATGGTGGGAGGGTTATTCTTGGGAGAGATGATTTTGACCAGAACACTGTCAATGAAGTCTCGGTTGGCCACTAAGATGTGGAAGCGGTGGCCACAGTTCTTCACACACGTCTCCAGCACCTGATTTGGGGAGGGAAGGCAGAGAGAGGGAGGTCACCACCATGACAATCGAAGAAGACTCCAGGAAGTGAGGGCAGCTGACTTCCCCACCCCCTGTCTTACTCCTAGATCATCTTCCTGACACATCTCCTCCAGAGTCAAAACTCCACAGCACATGCATTCCCACACTCTAATTCAGTTGTTCCTCCGGGGATGACAGCAGCCCCTTGCTGACTGAAGTCTCCTGTCCCTGCACAATAATCAGGCAATTAGTTGGTAATTGAGGCACCGGTTTTGCATGAGAAGGATGCTGGTGTTTTAATGGGATCAAAATGACTGAGCGGTCCCTGAAAATTAGCATTTTAACTCCTCTCTCTGGGCCTCTGGGTGTGAGACATTAGCCAATGAGAGACAGGCTCTGTCACAAGAGGAGGCTGCTATGACAGCTTGAATTGCCTGGTGAGTTACTGGCCCTTATGTGTGAGGAACCAAACATGCTCTCACACACCCCACAAATCCCTGCTTCTGCAAACAAAATTGGCAGTGACAAGGGATCCGCTACCCTTGACAAATGGTTTGTGGGCCTCAGCTGCTAGTGGCTTTAAAGTCCATGTTCAAATCAGATGCTGCCTGCTTCTCCTTTGTCCAGAGGGCTCTACAATCCTCAGCTGATCAGAAAGGCTGGCACTGGGCTCTGACCAGATGGCCAGTGTAGGCTAGACTCAGTTTTGCTGCTTCCTCCCTAAGCAGACCAGGACAAGAATCTCAAGGCCTTAGCTTCTTCACCTCGAGACCTCCCTTGCACCATGTAATCTTGTGGGAAGATCAGAGAGAATCTGTGTAAAGCACTTAGCAGTGTCTTACTCAGGGTAGGGACCAATGAAGACTACAGTTATAAAGGTTACAATTAAGAAGACCACTTTGCCCACTTGAATAAAGGGACAGCTTCTTATTCTCCCACAGATAAGGAAGAATGCCTTTGGAATTCAGAGGGCCTTAAGGGAGGGCCTCTCCAGCCTTGAACACAGTGCCCTGATCCTCTCAGCTCTCTGGAAATCAATCCATACGATCATCTGGCCCTTTCCATGCCACTGCTGCCTCCAGTGCTACAGTCAGGAAATGCCTCTTTGGGAGGACATCAGCAGTGACAGGACATTTCTGACCACCTTGGTTATTTTCATGTACCCAAAGTCATATGACCAAAGATTAATTTACACAGCCATTCCACAGGGCTGGTTCAGATTGCTGGACTTCACCTTGACAAATCATGACCACAGAAAAAGGTCTGGAACTGTGACACTGACTAAATGCTTGCCACATGCCAGGAACTTAGGAGAGATCCCTCTATATCACATGTAATTTCATTCCATCCTCATAATTAGCTTCTCAGCCTCTGTTTGGGTCTAGTTCTAGGTGACCATGAGGTGACCAGTATTCACTCTCACAGTGACTCATGGGTGCTGCCAAGAGGAACCAGAGAAGTTCTTCCTGCCCTCTAGGAGCTTACCGGCACAGAGTTCTCTAGGATTCTCTAGAACCCTCCTCAAAAACTCAGGTAGCAGGTTGTCCGGCCAAGGCCAGTGGCAGGAAAGACATTTATTTCAAGAGAGGCAAGTGGGGAAGGGCAGAGTTGGAGGTCAGGGGAGCAGGTGTGGGTAGAAAAAAACTAGGCGGGCAGGCTGTGGTCAGGTGGCAGGGTAGCCTGGGCTCTACCTCCTTCTCCCAGGGAGGCCATAGGCAGGATACTCTTCCTCCTTTTCAGGAACACATCATTTGGTTCTACTGGACAGTGGACCTCAAGGTCAGTGTGTCCCAGATGACTGAAGAAACCCTCAGCAGAGGTGTATGTGCTGCAGAGCAGCCCAAAGCTCGTCCAAGCAGGAGACATAGCAGGTCCTCCCTGGGCTGGCAAGAGCCACTTCAAGCCACCCTGCCAAAAAGGCCCTGGCAGACTTGTCCCTCTGGGTTGTATCCCATGAAACACACAGTGGGAATTTTCCAGGATACAGCCAAAACCCATGGAGTAAGCAAAAGGGGCCTTGAAGCAATCGGAAGCAGATGTTTCCAGGGTATAAACAAAGTCTCAAACAGCTCTTCAGGATCTCTAACTCCTATTTTGGGTAAATATGAACAATCTTGGCAGGAACAGATACAAAGCTAGGAAAGAGCTATAAAAAGCAAGAGGACAGGGGCTGGAGTGGTGGCTCAGACGTTGGAGCACTTGCATGGCATGCATGGGGACTTGGGTTTGAACCCCAGCACCCCATACACAACTAAGTATTGGAGAAACAAAGACCAGATGAATAAATAAAGTTGATTCTTTTTTTCCTCTCTCTCTCTCTCTCTCTCATTCACTCCCTTTAAAAAAAGCAAGAGGACAGCTGGCTGTGGTGGTGCCCACTTGTAATCTTAGCAACTCAGGAGGCCCAGGCAGGAGGATCACAGTTTGAGGTCAGTCTCAGTAACTTAGCAAGACCCTCAGCAACTTAGTGAGAACCTGTCTCAAAATAAAAAGGGTTGAGGATGTAGCTTAGTGGCAGAGTGCCCCTGGATTCATTTTCCAGTACCTAAATAAATTAATTAAATTAAAAGAAGAGTAGAAGGACTGAAAGCAACTAATACATTATGGGTAGTTATCGGGGCAGATGTAAGACCATGCAAAATATTCCAGGTGACACCCTGGGTACAGACACAATAATTCTACACAATACAGATCTCCCAAAGGCATCCCTGGATTAGCAGCAAAGGTCCGACCATCAAGAAAGTTCAGACGAGGGGCTGGAGCAGTGGCTCAGTGGTTACGGCGCTTGCCTGGCATGCGCAAGTACACGGGTTCAAACCCCAGCACCCATGTACACAACTAAGTGTCAGAGCAATGAAAGCCATGTGAAAAATTCAATAAAAATTGATTCTCTCTGTCTGCCTGTCTCTCTCTCTCTCTCTCTCTCTCTCACTATCCTTCTCTCTTTAAAAAAAAAAATTGAAGAAAAGAAAGGGCAGACGAGGGCTGGAGCAGTGGCTCGGCAGCTACAGCGCTTGCCTGGCATGCACGAGGATGCGAGTTCAAACCCTAGCACCACGTACACAACAAAATGTGAGAGCAATGAAAGCCACATGAAAAACGAAATAAAACTTATTCTCTCTCTCTTTTTAGAAAGAACCAATTTTTATTTAGTTTTTCACGTGGCTTTCATTGTTCAGACACTTTGTTGTGTACATGGTGCTGGGGTTCGGACCCACGTCTTTGCGCATGCCAGGCAAGTGCCGTAACTGCTCAGCCACTACTCCAGGCCCTGTTCCTCTCTCTTAAAAAAAAAGAAAAAGAAAAAGAAAAGTCAGATGAGGGCCAGAGCAGTGGCTCAGCAGTAGACACTTGCCTGTGCAAGGACCCAGTCTCACACCCAGCACCATATACACAACTAAGTGTTGGGGGGGGGAAAAAGAATGAAAAAAATAAATTAAAATTGACTTTCTTTTAAGAAAAAAAAAAAGGAAGGTCAGATGATATCCAGGCCTGTAAAGAAGTCTGAGATACCAGGAAAAGGCCCTGACTTGTTAGAGCTCATCCCCTGGTGACAGGAGTTACTGACAACAACTCATTTGGGGCATCATTCTGGGTTTATTGAACATAGTGGCTCAGATTCTGAGAAAAATAAAAGCTTTCAACTCTCTGTTCCCTCAACTGGCCTTTTCTCCTTTATTATGCAAATCCCAATTCCCTGGCAGAGAGAACTCTCCTAATAAGATCTGGGATTTTACTTGGGCAAAAAATCCAAATAGTTTCTTTGCTTTAAAAGGAAACATGTTATGACTGCTTTGGATAAATAACCCACTATTTCAAACCTACAGAGTAGTCGACATGCTGACCTGTTATAGTTTCTATTATAAGAATTCACTGTGGCCCAGTTTCTCCACATCTGAAAAACTGTTAGCTTTTAATTCAGAAATAGTACCTGAAGTCTCCCTTCTAATTCTCTGACATCTTAAGAAGGGCAAAAATCGGGTCTGCTCTTCCTGAAAGGAGTCACTTGGTTAACTTTTCCTTTTTCTTTTTTTTAGAGGGAGAATGAGAGAGAGAGAGAGAGAGAGAGAGAGAGAGAGAGAGAATCAATTTTACTTAGATTTTCATCTGTTTTTCCAACATATAGTTGTGTATGTGGCGCTGGGGTTTGAACCCAGATCCTCGTGCATGCCAGGCAGATACTCTACACAGATCCGCACTTCAACCCCTTGGTTAACTTT
Source organism: Aplodontia rufa (assembly GCA_004027875.1). Taxonomy (NCBI): domain Eukaryota; kingdom Metazoa; phylum Chordata; class Mammalia; order Rodentia; family Aplodontiidae; genus Aplodontia; species Aplodontia rufa. Next base: position 18,900 of record PVKS010009994.1, on the reverse strand, counting down.
TTCAAGAAACTTCACCAGCTATTTTCAAGTTTTTTTTTAAAAGACAGAAGGACAGTGAGAGAGAGAGAGAGAGGGAATCAATTTTTTAACTGAAGTTTTTCACATGGCTTTCGTTGCTGTGACACTTAGTTGTGTACATGGTGCTGGGGTTTGAACCCGTGTACTTGCGCATGCCCAGCAAGCGCTGTAACCACCAAGCCACCGCTCTAGCCCCTATTTTCAGTTTTTATCTTAAACAAAAGATTATTTTTATGATGGCCAACCACAGCTCAATACCTCACTAGCTCTCTGAGCCTCAGTCTCCTCATCCATATGAGAGAGATAATGAAATCCATTTTGGAAACATCTGTATCAATATCTGAAAGCTTAGCACAGTCCAGGGCAGGTACTGGATTAGTGAAAGTGAACCTTCAGTCCTGGGGCTTGAAACCAAGACCTAGCATATTCTAGGCAAGTACTCTATCATTGAACTACATCCCCAGCCCTTTTAAAAATCTCATTTTGAGACAGGGTCTACCTCTTCTTCAGCCTCTTGAGTAGCTGAATTATAGGAGTGCCAATGTGCACCGATGGAAGAAAACTGTCACCTACAGTCTCAGGACAGGATGGTGGCAGGAAGGAAACCAGCTCCAGCCTCTAGCCCCTCTGCTTTGGGCTTTTTTTTTTTTTTTTTAAGAGAGAGGGACAGCGAGAGAGACAGAGAAAGAGAGAAACAACTTTATTTAGTTTTTCACATGGCCTTTGTTGCTCCAACACCTAGTTGTGTACGTGGTGCTGGGGTTTGAACCCGGGTCCTCGTGCTTGCCAAGCAAGCGCTGAAACCACTGAGCCACTGCTCCAGCCCCATGCTTTGGGCTTTTGTTCCTGAGCGCTGCTCACACCTTATCTTCTGCTGGTGTACATTTCCCAAACCGAAGCTCATTCCATATGCCAGAGGAGGGCAGGAAACCCGAGGGTGCTACCGGAAGGCTCTGCTGAACTTCAGTGGCACAGGCCCCACACCATTCTGAGGCTGAGCCGAAAGGGCAAAGGGAAGGCCCTGGAGTAGGCAAGGCTAGAGAACAGCACTCACTGTGAGCGCCAGCATCACTTCTCTGTAGTTCCGGTTCCCGCTGAGCCGCTTCTTCAGGGCTCGGATGGCGTCCTTCGGCCTGGAGAACAGGACAGGCATAGTAAGATCCTCGCGAGTCTCACTCTGGGATACTGTCCTACGGACTGCCTCCCATTTGCATCAACTAGCACATACACAAGGCCACTCACCACATCATGTTAATAAATGTACGTGACTGGACACAAACCAAATGGCCACCAGGAGGAAACGGTGGTTACACCATTCCATCGTGCCTCAGCCACACAATGGAATACCAGGCAGCTGAGGAAGAAAATAAAGACGTTCCTTATATGCCATTATGGACCAAACTCAAGGACACGTGCATAAAGTTGTCTGCAGAACAGTGCATACGGCATGATGGCATTTACGTTATAAAAGAACAGGCCAATGTCAGGAAGAGAATTTCTGGAGGGAGCCCTAAGAACCCGGTTACAGTGGCTGCCCCCAAGGAGGGGAACTGAGGTGGAGAGGGATGTTTTCCACTGGATTAACTCTTTGCAGATTTTGTGTCACACACAATGTTGTTTGCTCCTAGAACAGTAACTAATCCACTGGCAGATGGGGGCACTGAGAAGAGTTTTTCTAAACCATAAGAGAGATGTGGAAGAGAGAATGGCTAGGTCCTTGCTGAAACTTTTATTTTCAGCTCTTTGTAGACTCCATGGACTTCCTTCTCCCAGAGAAAACTCCAGTTGGTCTCCTCAAAGCCCAAGGAATTGTGTGTTTTCAGGTTATAGATATGAGGTGGATTTTCACAAGGTATTCTACAAAACCATAAGCACTCCCCAGTAAACAAATGGGCCCTGTTCAAATGCTTGTTCCTAAATCAACAGTTTTTTTGAGTTCTTCCTTAAATTACTGCTACACCTGAGAGTTAGGATCCTGAGGAAGTCCTCTAAGCACACATGGAAGATTTGGGCCTAATATTTAATTTATTCTAATCCAGGGTTCAACAAAGTTGTGGGTCTAAGAGCTGCCTCCTGGTGCCCCATCACCCTGTGCTCTGGGGAGCCTCACCCAGCTGCAGGCCAGCCCTTTGCTATCACAAGCAGGCTCTAGTCTCCCACTAAAGAATGTGTCACTCTGTCTCCCTCTTTCCTAGGATGAGTGTTTGTTTGAAAGTCTGGGTCCTCCTACTCCCACAGTTTTAACATATTTGTACTCTACCAAACGGAGATGTTCTTTCAAATGTGTGTGAGAAAGTCAGGAGAGTGGAGGGTGGAAGTTTTGCTAATCAGCCTAGAAAGAAAGACACAGTAAGCACCAAGGCTTCCGGAAAAAATTTAAACTCCCCGAACTTCCATTCCCCATTCCCAACTCGAAACGTACTCAACCCTGCGGGAATTCTTGGCTCCTGAATCATAGAGCTGATGGGACAGGAATGGGCCCTGGCCATTCCCACTATGGCTGCAGTTTCCAAATGGGGATGCTGATTTCTGCAAATATGGGACTTGAGCAGTTCTGTGCTCTGATGGGTTGAGCTAAGTGAGCAGCTACCGGCCAGGTGCATGGACTGATTTCCCCTCTCAATGGCTCTGCCAATCCACAGTCATCCCACACCCTCAAGATCCACAGCTGCCACCTCTCTCAGTGCAGCCTCTTTCCTCGCTTCCTGAACAGCGAGGAAAGAGCAGGATAAAAAAAATGGACACAGCTTTCCCTCTGAGGACGGAAAGCACTTGCGCTGGCAGACCCAGCTCTCAGGGCGTGGGGCAATCAGACAATCAGTAGGCTCCCAGTTACGCTAAACTGAAAATTCATCCCTAAGCTGTGGGAAGTGCTGCCTGAGAGTGATTGGGTGAACACAAGAGCAAGTATTTATCTCTGTCCCCAGGGAAGAAGCTTCAGAGAGGAGCATCACAGTCAGGTCAGAGGAACTGCGAAGTCTCAAGGAGCTGCTGCACATTAGACAGTTGGAATCAGAAACTCAAAGAAAGCAAGAGCAGCTGAGTCAAGGGCCATGATGGAGCAGGCAGAAAAGATCAGGAGGACAGGGTAGCAAATGTGAGATGCACCAAATTCTGGGCGCACTCACTGGGAAGGCCAAGACATCAGGGCAGTCCCCCAAGGCCGCATGATCACACCTCTGCAGCCCCTTCCTGTCCTAGACTCCTAGAACCATTCTTTCCACTCATAGCAAGTTCATCACTGGTCCCCAGGGCTTTCAGGCCATCAGGGCTTCAGTTACAGACCTGCTCTTCTAAGCAGCAGTCTCATCCCTGTTCCCAGGAGGGCATGGCCACCCGTCCCCGATCACCTTAAAAACACACTCAACCGCACCTCTGCTGTGAGCTTCCTTCTACTACACTTACTGGTTCCTCCTCTGTGTCCCACCAGCTTAGAGGCGACATTGCAGATTAAGATTCAGAAAGCTGGGGAGTCAGATACGGTCACGAAATGACCCAGGTCAGTCCTCATCAGAGCTGCAGAACAGAACTGTGCAGGAAGCAATTCCCAAACTCACACGTATGCGCACTGCTTAGGTAGGTATGGGGTAAGGCCTGTTAAACAGGGTTTCAAACATTCCTGACGGGTTATTTAGTCAGGCACTCATGGCTACAGAGCAGCAGACCGCCACAAGAACTCAGGTGTCAGCGTTCCTCAGGCCAGGGATTACTTCAACACTGGACGCTGGGGAAAGCCCAAGGAGGGGCCTGTGGGGCAGTTCACCAATCTGCACCTACCAGGACCACATCCTCCAGCGAAAAATAAAAATAAAGGAAGCTCAGCAGAGCTTCAGGGAGTGGACCCAGGTGAGCCTGGGTTTGCATCTTGCATGTTCCCATCTTACTATGCTGTGATGCTTTTGGCACCAAACTAAACCACTCTGGGCCTCAGTTTTCTTACCATTAAAACAAGCCGTCCCTATCTTACAGGGCTATGGGGAACAGGAGGCGTGGTGCATGAAAGAATGCAATCTAGGGCTGGGCACGGGTCTGGCATAGGGCAACTGCTCAGAGAATGGCACGTGCCTATGCATGTGCGTGCGTACCCACACACACAAACACACACACACAGAATGGCAGACAGGGTCAGGGCAGTGAAGACACAAAAGATCATTCCCAAGGACTGACCAGATAACTCATACCACAAATGAAAGCAATGATGATGACAGTCACAAGAAGTGGGAATTCTTAAAGGACAAAGAACAAATCCATATACATACACCATGATGCTCTAGTTTGGATCTTGTATGTCTCCCAAAGACCCATGTGTTGAAGGCCTGGAGCCCAGCTCGTGGTGCTACTGGGAGGTGGCGGAGCCTTCAGAAGGAGGAAGTTAGGTCGTTATAGGCATGCCCTCAAAGCGGTTCCTGGACCCTTTCTATAACTCCTTGCTTCCCAGACAACATGAGGTGAGCAGCTTCCTCTGCCACACGCAGTCTCGCCATCATGTCCTGCCTCACCACAGGCCCCAAAGCAAAAGGCTAACAGACTATGAATTAAAACCTTCAAAACTGTGAATCTGTGAGCCCAACTAAGGCTTTACTCTTATAAAGATGATTATCTCAGATACTTTGTCACAGTAATGAAAAGCTGACTAACACACATGGACATGGAGATACAGTCATGTAGACAGATATTTCATATATTTTTACTCTTTTAATCCTTCCAACAACCCTATAAGATAGGTGCTGTTGGTAACTCTATCTCATAAATGGCAAGAGACAAAGGAAGATGGAACACACTGGGGATCAAACAAGCATAGTGACCTTGGCTTCCAGCCCAGGCAGATGGCTCCCGGCTCCACGCCCTTAGCCCACTGCATTACGCTTCCTATGTGTGTTACACACACTATGCTGCGGTTTGGAGATTCCACCTTCCCCCATCATCCACCTGCCTCTTTTGGTGGGTTCACTGGTATCCTATAAGACTCCACTTGGTTGTCACCTCCTCCAAGAAGGCTTTGCTGCTGACAGCCTCAAGGTGGCTGGTGGCCGCTGCACTAGTCTGTCTCCACAGCCATATACAGCTGCTTTCTCTTTCTCTGTCCTTGTCATGTGTGTTGTGATTATGTTGATGTGAGCATGGAAAATCCACAATAATCACGGTGGTGCTCTCACTCAAACATGCACCAATGTGAGCATGGGTCACCAGAGGGAATGGTGTCTAGTGAGGTGCAGATTAAGAAAGCACTCACCAGCTCTGGCGGACTTTGGAAGGGGCTCAGCCCTTTGGAAGGAGAAAGCTCAGAGTTCCTGTTCTCCTGCCCTCAAGTTACACAGGTTATTTGTACAATTCACCAAGAAAAGAAGAGCTATGGGCATATTTGTATGATGCTCATATTTGTGGAGAATTTCAAACTGGGGACAGGAATGTAGAGAAGTCACGGAGCCGAAAGATCAGTAGGGCTGAAGGGCTTAAAGTGGCTAAGCGTTTTCACCCCAAGAGCCTGAGAAGGCCCTGCAGGCTTGTTAGCAAGGGAGTGGCCTGCTGAGATCTGAGTTAGGGACTGGATGGGAGGAAAAAGTGCAGACGAGAAAAAGACAGCCCTGACCTGGACCTACTTCCCAGCCTCATTCCAGATGATTCCCTCTTTGCCCTGTGCACCCAAGTAGATCTCTCAACTCACTGACCCTTTTATGGCACATTGAGCTACAGAACAGCCTCTTCCTGACAACTTTGAAGGCCCAGCCCAAAACCTCCAGGACACCACTGCACCTGACTCTTCCTCTGATCCCATGGCACTGTCCCCAGGTGGCACATCCCCCTCAGCATCTTGGAGAACTACCCCTCCACCTGCTGAAAAGCCAAACAACTGGACATCTGGATAAACAAGTAAATGAGTGGTAACTGAAAGTGATGCAAGGAATAAGGAGTCCAGGAAGGTCCGAAGGAAGGTAGCCAGGCTGAGCCCTGAAAGCATGGTACCAGAGATGGGCCACTGTGGGCCACCGTCCCCAACTCCAGAGTCACCTGTACATTTACCCTGCAGCATTTCTCCTGGGAGCTGAGTTGGTAGCTCAGATCTAGTCTTGGTCTCACCCTGAGTGCTCCATCTCAGAAGACCAGCTCTATCCTGCAGGCCCCAGACCTTGGAGTTATCTTTGACTCTTTGCTCACATCATGCATCAGCAAATTCCATTGGCTCTACCTTCTGAATCTATACGGAAGCTAATCACTTCTCACTCCCTCCCCTAGCACCACCCTGGTAAAGCTCACCATCACCTACACCAGGATGGCTGTAATAACCTACCCAGTTTGTCTGCGTCTGGCCTTGGCCTGCCCCTAGTCAGGCCATTCTGAGCACAGTGGATAGGGCAATCTCTTTAATATGAAAGTCAGAACATGCCACTTGCTACTCAAATCTTCCAGTGAGTTCTGTCTCACCTGAGGCTGAAGCCAAGAGTTACCGTGGTGCCTTTGCAGCTCTGCGTTTCTGGATGTCCACCACATCCTTGACCTCACCTTGGGCACCCTCCACTCTGGACCCATAAACCACCTTCCTATTCTTCAAACACCCTCTATCCCAGGATTCTCGGACTTGCTGTTCCCTCTGCCTGAACAGTTCTTCCTTTGTATAATTCTCACACCTCACTCCCTCATCTCCTTCAAGCCGTTGTTCAATGTCACCTTCCTGGTGAGACTTACCTTGATTACTCTGTTTAAAGCTGCTAATTCCCCACCTTCTCTCTCCTTGTTCCCTCTCATTGTCCTTCCCCACCTGATCAGCTTATGTGTTTTAATGATCTTTTTCACAGCTCGCCTTCCCACTCTAGACTGACAGCTCCCTGACTTCCTTAGTGCTATGCTGATCATACTTAGAACAGGGCCTGGCACAAGGCAGTCATTTCATAATGTCTGCTGAACAAAAGCAGGATCAACCTTCTGAAATTAAGTAACTGGCTGTTTCACACATTGGAAGGTTAGTGAGTGAGGGACAGAACCAAGATCCAAGCCCAGGGTTGCCTGGGTCCCAACTATCTCCTTGACACAATTGGGACCCAGAGGTCAGAAGCCCTCCTGTGAGGCTCAGGAAGGAACAGGTGGGGCACCCTACCATCAACCCAACTTGTGGGTTTTTCTGACTCTTGGGAAGGGGCTTCTTCATTTTACAGTAGAAACAAGCATGGAAAATACTCAAGAATTACCTGGCGATAGAAGTCATGGCAATAGTAAATAAAGCGTTCATGGTGTGGACACTGGGCTAAATACAAACCATTTGAAAGAAGTACAAACAGCAGAAGATGACACAGGAAACAACAAGAACGGATCCAGGAGCACAGGAACGCAAAAGGGACAAGCCCTGGGTTAAGCCACCCATGCCAGAAACACTTGGCTGCTGTGTGCCAGGTGTGCCGCCTGGTCATTCCCCACCTTGTCTGAGATAACTCCAGATCTCCTTCCGTGACTCTTGGGACTCTAGTCCAGCAAATCAGGCAGAGACAGCCCCACATTTGCTAAGAGAAAGCAGAGGCTGAGAGGAGGGCAGGAAAGATAGATTTGGCAACAGAGGCGAAAGGCCCCTGGGGTCCAGGTAATCAAATAACTTAATATCCACCTGGGATTCAAAGTAGGTGATTAAAAGAGGTTGGGGAAGAAGGGGTACAGAGAGACGAGAAAAGGACCAATCATTAAGGGTACCAGCTTATTAGTGTACAGACTAAAAGCAAAACTGGAAGTCAAACCCATTCTCCTTGAGCCCTGACAGGTTTTGAGTGACCCCTGAGAGAGATGAGAGAGGCTTCCCAGGAGAAGGAGTGGCAGGGGCACTTACCCTTCCTCCGTCTCATTGATGATGTCACAGATCTCCATGTTCAATGTCCAGTCCTCGCTCTGCAGGGAGCCATCTGTAGCCTTTTCTGTGAAATCATAGAGAATATTGGTTTACATTTCTCATGAATAAAGGGACCCTGGAAAGAGATTGGAGATGAGAACAGAACCACCATATTCTCTGCCTAAGCAGTTGGGCTGAGCCCATGGATCCAATCATAAGAGAACACTCGGGGAGGGCTCTGGGGTCAGGGGCCAGCGTCCAGCGTCATAACATGGATCATCATTCTCCAAATTCCAAACCCAGCTTCAGCCTGAGCGATCACAAATCAGCCAACAAATGAGTATGTCGTTTATGCACCCACAGATTCTAGAGTCAAACCACCTGGGTTTGAATATAAACTCCACCACTTACTCTTTGTGTGACATTGGGCAATCACTTAACCTCTGCTAAAAATCACAGTATCTACCCCATAGGAACATTAAATGGGTTAATACGCATAAAATGCTTAGAATACAGCCCTAGACATAATCGGTCCTCTACAGATATTTGCTATTTCGATGACTAAAGACAAACTGTAGTAGTTAAAAACTACATCTCAAGAAAGAAGGCAGAAGAAGGGAGCATCGTTTGGAAGGCTCCTTGTAGGCATGGTACCATGATTTGGATCTTAAATGTCCCCCAACAGCCCATAAGCTAAAGGCTTGGTTGCTAGCCTATGGTGCTACTGGAAGGTGGTGGAACCTTTTGGAAGTGGGGCTTAGTGGAAGGAAGCTGGGTCATTAGGGGTGTGCCCTTGAAGGAGATATTGAGACCTCAACTTTTCTTTCTTTGCTCTACCATGTGCTTACCACTAAAACAGAAAACCAACCATGAACTGAAACCTTTCTTCTTTATAGGTTGTTTTTTCAGGTACATGTTACAGTGACAGAAAGCTGACTAACACATGTTATGTTACACGCTTTATTTCATAAAACATACATTGTTTTATTTCATTCACAAAACAATCTTCTGACCAATAAGGAAAGGACAATCCTGAAAAAACTAGCTCTCCACATGCAAAAGAATGAGATTGGACTCTTACCTTATACTTAAATACAAATGGATTAAAGATGTAGACATAAGAGTAAAAGCCTCAGAGGAAAACAAGCAAAAGTTTTGTGACTTTGTATTTGACAAAGATTTCATGCATATAATGTCAAGGGCAAAGGAAACAAAATGAAAAATAGAGAAAATAACTACAACAAAATTAAAGACTTCTGCCAAGTGTGGGGGTGCCCACCTGTAATCTCAGCTAATCAGGAGGCTGAGGTCAGCCTCAGAAACTTAGTGAGAACCTGTCTCAAAATGAAAAAAAATAAAAAGAGCTAGACTGTAGTTCAGCACCCCTGGGTTCAATCCCAAGAAACCAACCAACCAACCAACCAAATAACTAACAAACAAAACTTCCATGAATTAAAGAACACAATCAACAGCGTGAAAAGACAACCTATGGAATGGGAGAAAATCTTTGCAAATCATATATACGGGAAAAGGTAAATATTCTGAATATACAAATGAATACTACAACTCAACAACAAAAAAACTATCCAATTAAAAAACAGGGAAAGAACCTGAACACACATTTCTCCAAAGAAGATAAACAAATGGACCACAAAGAATGAAGAGATATTTCAACATCACCAAGCATTAAAAAACACAAACCCAAACCACAATGAGATATCATCTCATACTCATTAGGATGGCTCCTATAAAAAAAAAACAAAACCAGTCAGCGTTGGTAAAGATGTGGAGAAACTGCAAACCTTCTGTACTATTGTCAGAAAGGGAAAACAGTGTGGTGGGTCCTCAAAAAATTAAACATAAGATTACCATAAGATCCATAAGATCAGGGCTGGAGCGGTGGCTCAGTGGTTACGGCGCTTGCCTGGCATGCGCAAGTACACACGGGTTCAAACCCCAGCACCCACGTACGCAACTGTCAGAGCAATGAAAGCCATGTGAAAAACTCAATAAAAATTGATTCTGTCTCTCTCTCTCTCTCGCTGTCCTTCTCTCTTAAAAAAAAAAAAGATCCATAAGATCTCTTAGGCACATGCTCAAAATAACTGAAATCAGGGATATATCTGTAGACCCATGTTCATAGCAGCATTATTTATAAAGGTCAAAAGGTGGAAACCATGCAACTGTTCATCCACAAGTAAATGGATTTTAAAAATCATAGCCTATACATATAATAGACTATTATATGTATAATATATACATATAATAACACATGCTAAAACATAGCTGAACTCCTGGGTGTGGTAGCACATGCCTGTAATCCTAGTGACTTGGGAGGCTGAGGCAGGAAGATCACAAATTCAAGGCCAGCCTGGGCAACTTAGAGAGACTCTCAGAAACTTAGTGATACCCTGTCTCAAAATAAAAATAAAAAAGGACTGGGGGGCTGGAGCAGTGGCTCGGTGGTTACAGCGCTTGCCTGATGCCCACGAGTCCACGAGTTCAAGCCCCAGCACCAGATACACAACAAAGTTTCTGAGGAATGAAAGTCATGTGAAAAACTAAATAAAAAATTCCTTCTCTCTCTCTCTCTCTCTCACTGTCCCTTCTTAACAAAAAAAAAGTTTTCTGATGTCCTTACCAAACCATACCCTGCCACACGCCTGCCCCGTTCATTAAAGAAAAGAAAGAAAGAATAAAAGAATATACAAAGGCTAACAAACTTTTGGATTGGAGGGAACAGGGAAGTGGGTGTCAGAGAACATTCAAACCCGTTGCCTCATCTGACAGGAATCCTAAGGCCCAGAGAAGAAATGGGAATTATCCCAAGAGCTCAGAATGTGAACCAGAGTGAGGGTCACTCTCTGGCCCTCCATCTGTGAGCTCCATTAGCGCGGGGACTAGGTCTGACTTGCCTTCTTCTGTGTCCCTGTGTCCAGGACTTGTAAATGTGCCATCAGCTTATGTCTCAGAAGGACCATGTTAGCATTGCTTCCTCCAAGTCAGTGATTCTCAGCCCTGGTTGCACAAGAGACCCACCCGGGGAGCATCTGGGGCACGCACAACCCAGAGGTTTTGATTTAGTTGGTATGGGGGGCTTTGCATTCATTTAGACAGCTTCCTGGGTGATTCTGACATGTTGCCAAGATTAAGGACCACCATTCTCCATCATGCCTGCCCTGTGCTCTCTCTAGCTGGGCAATGAGAGACAGAGACTTCCTCTGGGAGTAGACAATCTCTGGCTAGTTCTCATTTGCTTGTCTCATTGTCCTTCTGCTCTGTGTCTGTCACTGTGCAGCAGGGTGACCTTTGTTTCCTCCACAGCTCATTAGTATAGGTACCAGAGCACCCACAGTGCTGGGGCTGTCCTGTTACAACCCCAGCTGGACTGTCTTATGGATGCCTATGAATCTGCCTCCCACATCACACTGACCCCTGAAAGCTGGGTCTTATCCATCTCCCTCTCTCCAGGTCTAAAGATGGTGAGTGCTACATCACAGACCCTTGCTAATCTCCAGTGAATGGTACTGGACCATGTGGTTTACTTTGTCTTAAAGTTACAAAAAGAGCTGCCTTAGAGTAGTCTGCAGGCTAGTCAGATGGTACTCTGGGTACCTTTTTCTGGTGCTGTTATCTTTTCCTCCCAAGGAAAGTGTGGGAGAGTAGGGGCAGCTATTATAGAAAAGGATGTCCAACAAAGCAGGAAGGAGAACTTGAAATTCATTCTCCTCTCCAGTGGAAGGGGAACATCCACAATAAACATTCACAGGGCATGCTCAGAATCTGAAGCAAGAGGCAATAATGGAACTGTGTAGAATGTTGGGATTGATTTTTCTGTCCACCTGGTTTGTAGAGGCCAATTTGCCTCACTAGCAGATAGTAATCCAGAGGGTTCATTCCATATTATTCCGCAAACTGTACAACGAGCTTCCTATCCGCTGAAACCCCTTTTTCTTCTTTCTCCACACCTGGCACGGGGCATCCTGAATGCCAATCCCTTGTACTGTTACCTATGGGCTCCTACCCACGATGAATTGTTAGGGAGGTAGATAATTTGACTGTTTTCTTCTGCACGCTCACTGAAAGCACGCTGCTGCATGCAAAATGCTAAAACCACTCTCTTTTGCCTTCTGGTGTTAGCTGTTTCTGAAGTCACTATATTTAACATCAAAGTGTTAAAAAGAAAAAAAAGAAAAAAAAAAAAGCACCAGCCAAGAAACCAAGCCACTGGGTTGGGAAGTTCCTCCCAGCAGAGCAGTCATAGGTTTCAGACTGCAGGGGAGAGGTGGGTGAGCAGGAAAACCGTGCTCTCAAGAGCACGATCACTGTTGTCACGGCCAAGGCTTTGGCGCATAAGGCCTGGGTCCTATACCACGCAGGAGGTGGCCTTCCCTGAATGGGAAAAACAAAATGTCACGGTAACAGCATCAGGATGATATGCTCCCTGGCACTGAAGGTTTAAGGGAAGCTCTATCTGATTGCCCCAGCCCTGCTCCACCCAATCCTGCACAGCCCTGGCCATTAGCATATCGCCAGAGAGCTCCGCATTTTGCAATCAGGGTCACTGGTGTCTTAATCTTTATCCATTCCAGAGAGCAGGCTGGTAGGAAGGACTTGTCCCCTGATCCCTGGACCATTGTTTTTGCTGCTTTTCCAGGCTTTATTTTAGCATTTGACAATATACATGGCAAAAGAAATGAGTTTGAACTTTGCTTTCCTCTGGCTTGTGGACCAGACCAAGTGAGGGAGCCCACAATGAGTGGCCTCAGTTCCAGAGGCAATCCGATATAACTTTGTTCCTATTTGCTGGGAATTTTTTTTTATGAAGAGAAAAATAAGAATTGATTTGAGGTGCTCTGTCAGCCTTACTTCCCTCATCTGTCTCAGCAGAGCCGGATACCCATGGTTCTGTTTGTGCGGCACTTGCAGCAAACTGAAAAGAATGTTCTTTTGGGGTTGGTTCCTTATAATCAAAATGAGTATATGTCTTTTAGCTTGAAAAACGCAGAATCCCAGTAATTGAATAGAGCGCGTTGACCCTGAGGATAAGTTATCATGCCTTTGAACCCTTTGCTGGTATTATTAGAGGAAGGGAGAGGGTGAATATAAGGTTAATGGATTCTGCTGCTAAACCGAACTTGGAAATGAGGTTTCATTGATTTAATATTTCCTCTATTAAGCCTCCCAAGACTGTGTCCCTCATGGCCCTACCAAAGAGCAATCTTGATGTGTCACAGCCTGAGTTCTGTGAAGGGGATGACGACTAGCACTAGTTGGCCCCCTGACGTGCTGGCCTCTCCCCTTGCTGGCTTAGAAGGGTCACAAGTACAGGCCTGCAGCCAAGCCCTAGCTTCAGGATGAGTCTCCTGCTGGGGAGGCTGCTGGGTTGATGGTCAAAGACATGCCCCTACTGTGTGTGACCCCAGTAGTGAGTCACTTCCTCTAGGAGGAGACCTGATGTGGTTGGGAAGATGCAGGCTGATGTTTAGAGAAAGCCTAGGTGCAGCAGGAGGCTAGAGGCGGAGAAATCCCACATCAGGGGGGCTCATCCTGCTTCTGGGCAAAGCCTTGGGCCAGCAAGAGTGCACACTGCTGTCCTAGGGGCTACACTGGGCCCACCCCCCAATTCCCACCCCCTCAACCTTCTGCCCTCAGCCTTTTCTTCTCTAGCCCAAACTGACTGGTGCCTTGCACTATTCTTCCTGGGTATCTACCACCACCCCTGCCCTTTCCAGTTTTGCTCTTCAACAGTACACCAGCCCTTCCCAGTAGGACTCTGATTTCCCAGAAAGGCCTAGACCTGCTGCTTCTTGGCCTTGTGAATTGGACTCTTATTCATTCATGAGATGAGTGGGATGGGGGTAAAGTGTCTCTGGAGCCCATCTGGCTCTTACCCACTGCTGACACTGAAGTGCCTTCTCAGCCCTTCCTCATCTTGTAAACAAGAATCAAAAACTGCCCTGTACCTGCCAACTGGAGCCATCTGAGGACTTTGGCTAGCAATGTTCCACAGCTCGGGAGCCTCCTCAGGCCCCTGCATGGTCCACTGCCAACGCTGTGTTCATAAGGAGGCAGTCTCACCATCTGTGGGTAGGTCTGCTTTGTCAGGGTGGTCAAAGCTCTGTCTACGTGTGCTGAGTGTGATAAGTAAGAAGGGTGACAAAGATGGTGATGTATCCTTTTTGGTAGAAAAAAAGCGATAATTAAAACAATGAGGTTTTTTTCAGACTAAAGGCTGCTGTGCACATGTTTTGAGCAATTGCTATATTCTTGGAGTGTGTTGTCACTGCCTGTAAGTACAGCTTTTGTTTGGATGTGTGAGTTCTAGTGTGTTATGTAAAAAGCAAGAGACACAGGGCTGGAGCAGTGGCTCAGCGGTTGGAGTGCTGGCCTGGCATGCGTGAGGACCCGGGTTCAAGTCTCAGTACCACATACACAACTAAATGTCAGAGAAACAAAGGCCAGATGAAAAAAATAAAAATCCTCTCTTCTTCTTAAAAAAAACCAAGTGTCACTTTCCCATAGCTTCATCCAGTAGAACAAGGACATTTCCAGCTTATGCGGAGGTCATTTATTTTAGCATCTGAGTCTCAACGGAAGCGTGAATTGTATTAAACTTTTGTTAAAATGGTGGTGATGGGATTTCTGGCATGAATTCAGAATTAGGATCAGGCACTTTCAGAAATCATCCAAGATTATCAACCTCCTATCCAATCCTACGCTTTGCCTGAAGACAGGACAACCTCATGCAAATGTGCAGGTTCTATAAACAGACAGACCTGAGATCAAATATTGTACCACTAATTCAATTACGTGATCCTGGCCTACCAGATGTGAAGTGGCACGTTACTGTGGTTTAGATTTACATTTCCCTCGTGGTTAGTGATGTTAAACAACTTTTTGTGTGTTTATTGACCAATTATACATTTCCTTTACAGAAATACTAAAATCCTTGGTCCATTTTTTATTTTATGTTTATTTTTTAGTTTGAATCCAGGGGTACTCTACCAATGAGCTATTCCCCAGCCCTTTTTAAACCTTGAGACAGGATCTCACTAAATTGCCCAGGCTGGCTTTGAATTTGTGATCCTCCTGCCTCAGTCTCCTGAGAAGCTGGGATTATAGGTGAGCACCACCATGCTCTGGTCTGTTTTTTAACTGGGTGATTTTTAGTCTGTCTGTTTCTGTCACTGACATGAAGATCTTTATGCATTGTGATTAACCCCTTATCAGATATATACTTTGCAAATATTTTCTCCTATTCTATGGATTATCTCTCTTGGTAGTGTCTTTGATGTCCTAGTTATCAATTTTCATATACACATAAATCCGTGTATATATGTGTACATGTATATACATATGTATATATAAAACAGAGAATACACATGCATACACACTTTTTTTTAAAGAGAGAGGGAGAGAGAGAGAATCAATTTTATTGAGTTTTTCACATGGCTTTTGTTATTCGAAAACTTGGCTGTGTACGTGGTGCTGGGGTTTGAACCCCTGCACTCGCGCATGCCGGACAAGCGCCGTAACCGCTGAGCCACCGCTCCAGCGCCCACACACATATTTTTTGAGAGTGGGGTCCTGCCATGCTGCTCAAGTCTGGCTTTGTACTCCTGGGTTCCAAGTGACCTCTTGCCTCAGCCTCCAAAGTAGCTAGGACTACAGGTCCTCACCACCACTGTGCCCAAACTCTTTCGGCAACATTTTGTAGTTTTTAGAACACAAGCTTTTTGCTACCTTCATTAATTCTAAGGCATTTCATTCTTTTTGGTGCTATTGTAAATGGAATTGCTTGCTTAGTTTCCCTTTTGGATTGTTCATAGCAATAAAACTGACCTTTTTTTTTAAACACTTTTTTTTTTAAGAGAAAGAGGGACAGTGAGAGAGAGAAAGAGAATCATTTTTATTTAGCCAACGCTCCAGCCCCATACAACTGATCTTTGAATGCTGATTTTGTGTCCTGCAACTTTGCTAAATTTGTTTAATATCTCTAACAGGCGGGCTCGGCATGTGGTGGGCATGGCGGTTATGGCGCTCACCTGGCATGCACGAGGGCGCAGGTTTGAACCCCGGCACCATGTACACAACAAAGCATCAGAGCAACGAAAGTCACATGAAAAACTAAATAAAATTGATTCTCAAGCAAGAAAGCAGGAAATAAATAAATAAATAAATAGGTGGTGTCTTTAGGGTTTTCTACATATAAAATCATGTCATTTATAAACAGAAATAATTTTATTTCTTCCTTTCCCATTCTGATGCCTTTTTTTTTTGTTTCCCTAATTGCTCTGGCTGTAATTTTCAATACTTTCTTGAATAGAAATGGTAAAGTGGAGCTCCTTGAAACTACATAACCCAATCGTACACCACCAGAGCAAGGCTGAAGAGAAGATACATCTGAGACCTCATTCTACCATAAAAGAGGATGAAAGCAGCAACCACATGCAGACCTAGGGGATGCAGCAAGCCTGAGGAAGTCACCTCCCCTTTCTCTGGCCTGGGGGCCTTCACTCCAGCCTGTCCATCCAATGTCTTCTATGGAGCCTCCTGGGCTACGTCCTCTAAGATGCCCATCTTACTGGCTAATGAGCTTTGAGTGCATTCTCAGTCCCCTACCTAACCTTGACGTTGCTTGGATGGAAGGCATTTTCACGTCCTCAACAGACCTAACCTTAGGCTGCCAGAGCCCTTGAAAAGTGAAATGATGACTGAGCCCTTCGGAGGTCCCTGGCTGACAGGCCCCAGGCAGTTTGGTGCAGGAGAAATATGTGTCTTTTGGGCATCCACAGTGGAGGCTATGGGCAGGGGTTGTGAACTCAGACTTTGGTGGGTCCTGGTTCTGCCAATTACTGTGTGACCTCAGGGCAGTCACTTGACCTCTCCAGGCGTTTCCCACATCTGTAACATGCAGCAATAAGAGACTTCTCTCCCACAGTTACAGTAAAGTAAACCAAGTAACACACAGAAAACACTCAATAAAGCCCCTAGCACAGAGTTCCTTTCTCCACACGCAATGGCGATGGCTGTTATTTGTTATTATCGCAGTTCTTCTGAAAGGGGCTCTGCCAGCACCATGTCCTATTGTGCCCTGCCTTGAACATTCCCGTGTCACCACTGCCACCTACAGGTAAGCAGCCATGCGCAGCTAAGCCCACCAGCTTCAGTGCCCTTGAAGTCTCCACCGTCTCCAGCTTTTCAGATGTCTGGGTTTCTGAGCAGGGCGATCTCCATGCACAGAAGCCACAAGGAGTGCCCCTAACAGAAGGAAGCCCCTAAATCTGGCTTGGCTCCCCTGTAGGATGAAGGAGCATCCATGGCACAATCTCCTTAAGTATCTAAATGTTGGGGCTGGAGCGGTGG
Organism: Aplodontia rufa; assembly: GCA_004027875.1. NCBI lineage: Eukaryota > Metazoa > Chordata > Mammalia > Rodentia > Aplodontiidae > Aplodontia > Aplodontia rufa. Next base: position 1,703 of record PVKS010009994.1, on the reverse strand, counting down.
CTCGGCGGTTACGGCGCTTGCCTGGCATGTGCAAGTACACGAGTTCAAACTCCAGCACCCACATACACGATGAAGTCTCAGAGCAACGAAAACCATGTGAAAAACTAAATAAAAATTGATTCATTTTCTCTCTCTCTCTCTCACTGTCCCCTCTGTCTTAAAAAAAAAAAAAAAGAATCTAAATGTTAAAACTCCTAGAGTGCTAATAACCAGTTAGTAAAGAGTCCCACTTCCTGGCCCCTGCAAAGCGGCATGAGGAGGACAAGCGGGTACAGTGCTGTTGCTAGGCCTCACAGCAGCCTCTTGCTCTCAAAGCCAATGCTGAATCTTGATCTCAAGTCTTTAAAGAATGAACATTCATTCCCTTCACCAGAAAACCAGAGAAAAAGAAGACAGAATAAAAACTATTGCTTACCAAGCACACAACCTCTGGTCTGAGCCAGATTTATTTTACTTATCTGTTTATTAAATTTTGGTTTGCTAGGAATGGAACCCAGGGCCTGGTGCATGGCAGGCAAGCACTCCACCACTGAACTGCATCCCCAGTCCTCTGGGCCAGTTCTTCACAGGCATAAGCTCATATGGCTCAGTGAGCAATCCCACAGTGCACAGCCAGGAGGTAGGAGCACTGCCAACCACAGAACCAGGTCTTCCTTGGATCCCACCCATTTTCATATATAGAGGGTAGTGGGGGCAAAGAAGATCATGGTCCCTGTAGCAAACTGCTCCAGAGGTCCTTCCTGCAGCTTCTCCCCTCCTGATTTTGCAAGTGAAAGCTAAAGACCACGGGCTAACAAGTATGAAAGAACATGCTGGCAAAAGGATCAAGTTAAATGACAAGCTGGATTAACTTTGTTTCTTCGTCTTCCCCGAAATCACCACCACGAGCGTTTGAACCCAAGGGTGCCCTATCACTGAGCTAGGGCCCATCCCTTTTTATTTTTAGACAGGATCTCACTAAGTTGTCCAAACTGGTCTCAAACTTTTAATCCCCCTGCCTCAGTCTCCTGAGTTGCTGGGATTACAGGCCTGTGCCACCACATCTGACATTTTCTTGGTTTTTTAAATTAATAAAATTTTTATTTTGGAACAATTTGAGATTTACTAAAATGTAGCAGAGATCGTGCAGAGAGTATCCACACACGCTTTCATGTCAGCATCTTACATAATCACTGTACATCTGTCAAAACTGGAAAATGAACAATGATATAGTACTATTAGTTAAACTCCAGATGTTGCTAAGATTTCTCCAGTTTTCCCCTAATGTCCTTTTTTGCCAAGGATCCGATCTGAATACCACAGTGCAATTAGTCTCCCCTTCTTTTTAATGTCCTATTTTCTTTAAAGCCTGTCAAACCCACAAACTCACCAACTTACTCTCCCGCCTGGAGATCTCAGTTCTGAAGACAGCTCTGTGTGAGCCCAGACTCCACACCCCAGCCTCATTAGGACACCACATCCTCCCCCTCCCCAAACAAAGGAGCCCTTCAGGCCAGCTGAACAACAGAGAAAACAGCAGCTTGTTAGCCACCCAGGCCCGAGGCTGCTGACCCAAGTTCTTTTTTAACTGGAATTCCCTTAAGGAGAATCCACAGATTTAAAATGCATTTGGGGTATGTTCTCTAGCAGCAGAGGCACTGGTTTGATGTATTCCCTTCTTTGTACTTAATGGAATATCTTATGTGTAGAGTAAATGAGTACAG
>PVKS010009993.1:0-61850 GCA_004027875.1 Aplodontia rufa | reverse complement strand
AAAAAAAAAAAAAAGAGGGACAGTGAGAGAGGCTTTTGTTGCTCTCACACTTTTTCACTTGTTTTTTTTTTCTTTTTTTCCCCAACTCTTGGTTGTGTGTCTGGGTTTTTTTTTAAGAGCGAGGGACAGTGAGAGAGAGAGAGAGAGAAAGTGAGAAACAACTTTATTTAGTTTTTCACTAAATAAAAGTGAAACAGTGAGAAACAACTTTATTTAGTTTTATTTAGTTTTTCACGAGGCCCTTTGCTGCTTTGAGACTTCGCTGTGTATGTGGTGCTGGGGTTTGAACTCACGTACTCGCACAGGCGCTGTAACCGCTGAGCCACCGCTCCAGCCCTATGTGGGTTTTTTAAAAGAGCGAGGGACAGTGAGAGAGGCTTTTGTTGCTCTGACACTTTTTCCCCTGTTTTTTTTTTCTTTCTTCCCCCAACACTTGGTTGTGTATGTGGGTTTTTTTTTTTAAGAGAGAGGGACAGTGAGAGAGGCTTTTGTTGCTCCGACACTTAGACACTTCGCTGTGTAGCTGTGTAGATGGGTTTGAACTCTCATCCTCACGCATGCCAGGCAAGCGCTATAACCACTGAGCCACCACTCCAGCCCCCACTCTCACCATCTTAAGAGACAAGTGTAAGGAGGCTGGCCAGTGGGATCCCCCAGGGCCAGTGCCCTCTCCTGGAAGGCAGCTGGTGGAGGGGGTTGGGGGACACATTGCTAGGGTGGAGACCTCTGAACTGCTCTGGGGAGGCTGGCGGGAAATCCTCATCCCTTTGTGAATGGTGTCCCTTCCCCGGAATTCTCTGCAGAAGATCCAGATCCATGGGGCTGTGGCAGTTGTTTCAGGGCAGGCTAGAGGGGGCAGTTAGCGTGGCCAGTGCATGGTCGCCATACGCCCTGTGCATTTCCGTGGCTACTCGCTCAAGCTCTTTCATCAAATTAACAAAGCTAAGCGCAGGCCAGCAGGTTTTCTGCCCGACACCTCTGGCTGGCAAGCCAAATCCCACTGTCCACTGCGCTGCCAGGACCATCTCCCTGACTCCTCATCTTCTCCTCCCTCCTTCAGCCTCCAAAATTATCCTATGTGGCAGGCAGACCAGGACGGGCTGGATTCTCAGCCAGAAGCCAAGGAGGGTTGGAGGATCTTGGGACTGGGGGGCCCTGGAGTAAGGGGTCCCCAGGCTCCTGCTCAAGTCATATGGAGAGGTTGTGAGCCCATAGAGCATGAAGAGAGCCCCAGTAGCAGTCAAGTGGGTCCTCCCTCTAGATGACTCCTCCCCATCAGGTCCCTTCCTAAAGTGGGGGGGGGGGCGCATTTTCATCCGAGGGAATCAGCGTCCAAATGTCACAGGCATAGACTGAAAAGACACTCCCTTGACTGATGAGCACCTGCTTTCTAATCCCAGACTCATCCTGCACCCGCTAAGGGCTCTGCACCCTGTCTCCTTGTCTGTAAGCAGGGATGACACACCTGTCCCCAAAGTGAACCCTGGTTTTGTAAGCAGAAGAGCTCTGTGCTTACAAGGTCTGACCACAGTCCCTTCCAGCCTTTCCTCCAACAGCTGCAACCAGCTTCTGCCGTCTAGAGATTTCACAGGGAGAAAGCAGAGTCCTGCTGACCTGGGCCTTCAGGAGTCCCCTGCAGGTCTGCCGCAGGAGGGAGGGGCTTCCCTGCTGACAGCACCTACAAACCCGGGAGCTTTGTGTTGCTTTGCTCTGCTTTCCAGAAAGCAGTTATAAATTCACTAGACCAAAGATTTCTTTGTAGCAGGCAGACGCTGAGAAGGGGTAGCTTAGCATTAAGAGAGGGGAGGGTGGGGACTGTCACAGACTCCAAGCTGCACAGAAAGCTTGAAAATGCCAATGTAGTCCCTTGGGGAGAAGTCAGCAGCGTCTGCTGTTTACAAGCAGTTCTTGGGGGCTGGGGAGTCACCGCCCCTCCTCTATCTGCGCATCTCTCCTCTGCTTCCCCCTCTTCTCACTGAGGGCCTGTGTACAGACCCTTGGATCCACAGAGAGTAGGCCAGCAGCCTCTTTCTGGAAATGCTCAGCCCACCAGTCACCCCAGCAGGGCACTGAACATGACCTATACAGGTAGCAGGGACTGAACCTGCCAGCTGTGGGGTGGCATTAGAGCACTGGGCTTGGACTTCCTTGGGGTCAGTCCCCTTCTCTCTTGCCAAGCCAAGGGGCTCTGTAACCACAGCCCCCCGCCCCCTGCAAGCAGGGGAGTAAACAAGCAGAATCTGTCAGAGGCCGAGGAAGCCCAGCAACAAAGCTGGGCAGGAATGAAAATTTTCTGAAGACACCAAGGAAATGTTCCCTCCGTCCTTTATCCTCTCCGGCCTGCCCCACCCCAGGCACCTCTTCCAGACTAAGGCGGCCCCCACCCAGCTCTGAATTTAAGACAAAATTGCTGCTCTGGGAAGCTCGGCAGGGTGGGGGTTGGGGGGCCTCTGAGACCAGCTAGTCCTGGCCCTGCAGGAGGGGGGGTGATGACAGTTGGGGGCTTCACCTCACCTAGACATTCTGCTTTGCAGGGAGCCCCCTCCACAGCACCAGAATCTCTCTGCCCACAGGCTTTGTTTATTTCTAAACTGACTTGTGTTTTTCCAAGATGACTGAGCCCCCTCTGATCCAGTGCTAATAGGACAAGGTACAAACAAGGAAAATGAGGCACAATGTGGTCTCAAGGGTGGGTACCTGTGACCCCTCTCCACCCAGCGAACATTGTCCATCCTCCCTTGGAGAGAAGGCGCCGGCTCCCCTGGCCCCGCCGGCTGCACTTCCCGAAGGGATCGCTCTTTCTCTGCCCGGTTAGAGCCTCAGATCCCAGACCCGGCGGAGGAGCTCCCGCCGCGGCGGCGGCGCGATTAACCCCTGCGGCTCGTGTTCACAGCGAGCCGCGCGGCTTTCTCCGCTTCTCCCTCGGCTTTAGATTCCTGCCTAGCCCCAGCTCATCAGAGCTGCTCAGTAGGGAGGCCTATCTCAGAGCTGAGCTCGCGAGGCAGTTAGACCCCGGGAGAGGCCGACGGCCAGTGCTCGGAGAGCTGGGTTCGAATCCAGAGCTACCCCAGCGCAAGCACTGCGCGGGCCACCGGAGGGGGAGGCGAGGAAAGGGCAGAGTGTGCAAAGGCCCCGGGGCTCCGTAGCCCCGGCGCAGAGCGGCTCGGCCACCGGGGGGCTGTGAGGGCTTCGAGCAAACGCCGAGGAGGGGCGCAGCGACCACCCCTGGGATTATTCTTCCACGCTGGAAGAAGATGGACTTAGAGACAGAGGGGGTCGGGGGCGGAGGCTGGAGGGGAACCAGAGGCACACGCGGGTACTTTTAGGCGAGAACGTGACGGTTTGGTTTCAAGTTCAATCACAGAGAAAGCTCTCCAGTCTCAAGTGGGTTGCTGGAGGGGACTCGGCGGCCTTGTACGCGGGGCCTGGGGCGGCGCGTGACAGCCCCGGGCCCTCTCCTGCGTTTCCAGGGCTGCTGGGACACCGGCGGCGGCGGGCACAGCCCACGCGTGTCCCCAGTCCCCACGCAGGCCTGCAGGTGACGCAGGGAGAAGGAGCTCGGCTTCTCCAGGCCCCTCGGCAAGGCCAGCTCGGGAGGAAAACGACCAGGCAACGGTGCCCCAGACTCACAGGCCTGGGTCCATGCTCAGTGCTGGCTTCTGCGGGTCGCACCTCGGCCCCAAGCACCACCATTTCTCGTCATCGATGATTGGATTCAAAAATAGACTGCTCGCTCCCTTCCTCGCCATTCGATCGACAGGGATGTCGAGTTCACAAGTCTAATTGTCCACGTCATCAATCAAATCATCTTCTTAAAGGGCGCCACTGAGTCATGCTGCGCGTGGGGAGCTTATGGGGTCTCCAGAGAATTAACAATGACTCTGCGCGCCCAGCCCCCACGTCTTGTAGGTAAACTCACCCCCAGCCAGGCGGAGGAAAAAGGAGTCTTTTCATCACTTCAGCTTGTCCACGCAGGCTTTGGCAAAGAGCACAGCAATTCTCCATTCATCAAAAATTCCCAGAAGTTAATTTTCCCTAAAACCGAGGCTCACCTTTTTAAATGTAGTCTTTCATCTGTCAGTGTTTGCTGAACCCCTACTGTGTGCCTGTGATGGATACCCTGGTGCTTCCTGGCCTCAAATAGTTCAAAGGGAAGATTAATACTCAGACACCTCAAGCGTGAGTGCAAGGGAACGCTGGGCCCAAGTGGGGACCTGCTGAGGCTTCCAGGTGGGCTGAGTGTGCAGGAAGCCCTAGGGGCTCTCCAGAGTGTTGCTTGTTGGGGGGTCTTTTAGGTGGGGAGGACAGCAGTACCGAGGCCTGCTGATATGGGGGTCACGAGCATTCACCTGTGGATAAAAAGTGTAGGTTCTAACAGGGTGGGGTGGCTTATATCTGTCCCAGCAACACAGGAGGCTGAGGCAGGAGGATTGCAAGTTGGAGCCACCCTGGCAACTTAGCAAGACCCTGTTACCAAATAAAAACTAAAACGGCTGGGGATGTAGCTCAGTGGTAGTATCCCTGGTTTCAGTTGCCAGTACCCCCCTCAAAAAAAAAAAGAAAGTAAAAAGAGTACAGGTTGATCGCTGGGCACGATGGAGTACGCCTACAGTCCCAACTGCTCTGGAGGCTGAAGCAGGAGGATTGCTTGAGTCCAGGAGTTCAAGGTCAGCCTGGGCAGCATAATGAGACCATCTCAAAACAAACAAACAAACAAACAAACATATATAAAAAAACCCAAACAAACAAACAAAATACATTGTTCAGGTATTTAAGGCAGAATGAGTGTGGTGAAAGATTAGGCTGGAGAATATGCACCATTTTCATCCTTTTGGACATAAATGTGTCTTAACTATTCTTGAATGTTCTTCAGTCTTCCCTGGCCTGGCAAATAGAGTCTACAGAACAAGAATCCCCTTCTCACATACCAGGGTCCACCTACATATGTGTTGTGCCCCGACTTGATGCTGTGTCTTAGGAATCAGGCCAATCCACCTACACTCATGCCCTGGAGTGCTGCCCACCTGCCTTCCCAGGGGCTGAGCCTTTAGTTACAGAAGAAGGAAAAACAAGTCTTCTCGAGCCCGGAGGCTGGGAGTTTGGGGGTGACTGGTAGGATGATCACTCTGCACCCCACGCCTATGTCTACTCAAGGGAGCGTTACTGGTGGCGTGGCCCCCACACCTGTTGGCAGGAAGCTCTGTCAAGTTGAAAGCTGTGAACACACAGCTCTCGAGGAATTTAAAATGTTCCTGTATTCTTTATTCTCTTATTTGTAAGAAAGCATTACCATTTCCATTCAGTTATATTTTAAAAAATGTTTTCCACACTCTGCCACGTTGGAGGCATTATGGATGTCTGGAAAGGAAGGGAGACATTTCCCCATCCCCAGGACTGGAGTGGGGCAGGCCAAGGTGAGATAGGTGCCTGCTCCTCTTCCCTTGCACCTGCTGCCCACCCACAGCCACCCCCCTGTGGGTCCTGGCCCACACTGGAAGCCAGTGTGCCTGTGGCCTCCTCCCTGTCACCCCTGGGCATCACCATCTGCCCTGAGCACATCTTCCTGCACAATGTTAATGGATTGGGCACATGCACCTGAGCCCTGGAAGGTTCAGCCCGGTGCCTGCCGCCAGTGGACTACAGTGAGCCTGCTAGGTGTTGATGGATTAAGCGAGTTAATGAATAAATGAATGAGGCACAAAGTGTTCTCGGAGGGTTACCATGGTCCCTTTGGAAAGACCCTGTGTCCTGGCAACTGGCCACAGTAGCACAGTCCTCAGCAGCCATCCTCTGGCCCCCTCTTTGGTTCTAGCAATTGCCGACCTCCAAGACTGGCCTCCCCAGAGAGAGGCTAGTGTTGTAGCAGTGCCCCCAGCTAGTTCTTTCCCAACCAGATCCAGTTCTTGTACTGGGACTGTGGACAGCAGCTGCAATGAGCCCACATCCTGCTCCCTGACTGCCACCCCTCCTGTCCCCCTCCCCCAAGTGCCTGGCTCCTAAGAACTGCTCTCCTGAGCTGCAGAGAGCCCGTTCCTATGGCGACGCTCTGCACCTCGGGAGGCCCTACCTAGCTGTCTGCAGCCAGGCTGTAGCCAGGGATGGACAGCAGGGGACGCCAGCCCTGAGCTGACCCCTGTTCTCTCAACACACCATACACCGGCAAGCATGTGCTTGTACGCGCACACACACACAACCTCAAGTTTAGTCAGTTTCTAGGCGTTTTAATTTGATCCTCGTGCAGAAGTATTTGTTCCTCTGTCCCAGCCCTGAGGAAAACCTCCCTTCCATCATAGGGTTGGATGCTGGGGCCCAGAGAGGTTGCGTGGTCCCTTGTGGTCACACAGGAAGGATTTGACAGAGCAGTCATTAGAATGTTGGGGAGTGGCGCCCTTCCCAGAAGACTGAAGAAGTTAATCGCAAAAGTCCTGTGAAGAGCCCCACATTCCCTTATTCAGAAGGGTCTCTTCAAGGTCTGGTCACAAAGTCCACAGCCTGGAAACAGAAAAAATCATGTCATAGGAGTTGGATCCAAGTTGGAACAGAAGTGGCCCTCCTCTCACTCCTTCAGTGTCTGGAGAGCTGGGGGAAAGAGTGAGGCTGCTCCCTGGGCCAATTCTCTCCCCTGCCTGTGTTCTCTTTCCTTCTTTCTCCCTGTCCTGGAATCCAGCTTTCTCTGCCTTCAGCTGGGCCCAGGTGCAAGCTCACTTCCTCCCAGGCCTCTCCCTGGAGATCTCTGGGAAACCTCCTCTCCCATCTGTCCTCTCCAGGACCTCCGCAGCTCTGTTCTTGCCTCAGCCAGGGCTTGGACTCCCTGTTCCCTCTCCCTCGCCCCTCTCTGCACATGCAGGTTCCAAGGCCTAGAAGTGCACTTCCCCAGTGGCTCTGATGCATTCCGTGTCCCTGTGCTAGCCACCACCAGCCTGGTCCAAGCAACTATCCCTCATCATCCAGGCCAGCCTCCCCCAGTCTCTGCCTACTCCGGGGCAGCAATCAGAGAGGTTGTCTTGAGGCAGCTGTGCTCTGGGTCTCTTCCCCAGAAGGGAAAGAAAAAAGGAGGGGGGGGGAATGGAAGAGGAGGGAGGAGGGAAGGAAGGAAATAAATTAGCTCGTTCAAACCATTTAAGTTCTCCCAGGGCTCCAAGCTCAGAATTGGGCACACAGTAGGTTCTCACTAAGCATCTGTGGACCTGAATTATTCCATCTTGACAAAGAATCAATACAGCAGCAGTTGACTTGTTGGGGGAGCCTCAGAGACCGGAAACGGACTTTTAACCCTGGGGAGAATCTCCCCTCTGAGAAAATGTGCCTGCAGCCTTCAGACCTTTCTTAACTGAATGTTCCGCAAGTTTCTTTTCGGTGGCTCTTTTCTGCCTCTGATGAGCCAATCATTTCTGACTGTATTTTACTTAATTGTGCCTCCCCTCCACCAGTGGCTGGGGAACAGCATGCGGCCCCATTTGAGCCTTACATGCCACACAGGGGACCCTGCCAATACAGTCCCACCTGGTTTGGGGTTGTTTTTTGTTAACATGTTGCTTTCCTGTTAGCTACTTATCGCCAGCATTGTCAGAGAGGCAGCACAGCCAGCCCAGACGGGGTGAGGGGCTGGCAGGTAAGCCTGGAGGATGGTCCAGGCTCTCCAGCTACTCCGGATGAGGATGGACAGCTGGCCCAGAAGAGTCTAGGTGGAAGCTCCTGGCCAGCACTGGGTGCTTAGCAGGTGCTCTGGGTCTGGTCCTGGCCTCCCCTCTAATCCGAGGATGCCAGTGGTGCTGGCAGAGCCCCGGAGGACTACGTAAACTGCAAAGGGACGTTCAGGGTCAGCCACCACACAAGTCCATGTGGACCCTGAAGCCTGGTGCTTCCCTCAGCCAGCCCCTGTGGTCCTGAAGGGTTGCCTCAGGCCAGATCGCACTCCTGGGGGTCCAGCACCAGTCTCTGCCCTCCCCGCTTGACAGCTTGAGTTAACAGGGGACCAGAAGCAGCAAGGCTGAGAGGCCTGTGTGACTCAGGGAGGGGCTCAGCAGAAACAGATGGTGAACACAAGGTGCTAAATCAGATTTTAATAAAGGGACTGTTTACAGCGATGTGGGCGGGGTGCAAGGAAGCAGAGGGGTAGTGCAGGCCCGCTTACCCACAGGCCTCTAGCAGCTGAGTGGAGAGGCAGCAGGGGTGCTGGCCTCGCTGGAGCAGGCCATCACATTTCTGACCCCATCCCTACTGACCATCAGGTGGCCCCCAGGGGCACAGGCAGGGCAGAGGGTGGAGGGCAGCTCTCCAGGTGACGTAAGGAAAAGAACCCACACGACCAGAGCATCACCAAAGCCAACTGCCTCCTCTCAGAGGGAAACGGAGGCCACAGGAGCCTCCTAGGGGCAGAGCTGGGCTTCAAACCCAGGCCTTCTGACTAGAGCCAAGGTGTCGCCCCGCCTTGTGTATGTTCAGCCTGGAGCAGGGCCCACCCTGGGCTACTGAGGGATGGGGGTGGGAGCGCAGGAAGTGTCTGTAGCCCCCTGTGGGCTCCTCGCTAGCAACCTCCCACTCAGCCTCTGTACCAGGAGGAACCCCACAGGGCAGTGGAGTTGGGGGCCCACCCCCGCCACCATATGAGCTGAGATCTAAGCTCAGCCGGGGGTGACATCTTTAAGAGCTAAATATGGGCAGAAAAGACACTAGAGTTGGGATCTGGGTGGAGCCCTGGGTGGGCTTGGGCATCGCCCTTCCCTGCTCTGGGCCTCGTTTCCCTACTTGATCTTCCTTGGCTTGGGCAGGTGTGGAGGAGCTGGGAGCAGGTAGAGGAGGGGTGCAGGGTGAGTGGGTGGAGCAGTGCAGAGTGAGAGCTGCAGGGACCCTGGCTGGATGGGAGAGCTTGGGGCTGAGTGCTGCCCCCAACAGGGATTGGCCACGCCATGGTGGTGGGGAGAGCAGGGGCCCAGGCTGGGGTGCATGCAGAACAGGAAGAGGAATAAACCTTGGGAGGACACAGCAGGTAAGGAGCAGGGAAGAAGAGGCCTCCAACAGAAGCAGAAGCTGCCCAAGGGCAAGCAGGATGACCTGCTCTCCTTACATGGGCCACACCTTTCTCCCCAGGGCCCTCTGTCCTCGGCTCCCTCCTCCCTTCCCCCAAACACCCTCAAATCCTCCTCTTTGTAGAAACAGAGGAATCTCAGATGTCAAGAGAGAAGAGCGAGAGGAAAAGAGTGGCCAAAGGTGCCCTAGGCCACAGGGTGACCAACCAGAGGAAGATGGGGAAGTGGCCGCTGGGGCAGGCAGGGGCCCCCTGGGACAGTAGGAGTTGCAGAATTGGCCATGATGAGGAAGCAGGAGAGGGAGTTAGCAGCCAAGGGTGCAAAGCAGCGTGTGAGTGTGTGTGTGTGTGCGCACGGGCACACGTGTGCGGGCCTGTGTGTCTTCAGTTAGCGCCGGGAGAGACCCAGGGGTGTTTGCGGGCTGAGAGCCGGCAGATGCTGAGCGAGGGCAGGATTGGTTAATTGAATGAGGAGAACACGCTCACTCCTCTGCGGGTGCCTGGTCTGGGGGGAGACAAGGATTTGAACCGACACCTCCGCTATCCAACACGCTCTTTAATTGAGTTAGCTGTACCCGAGTGGGCGAAGTGGCCCAAGCCACCTGGGGCAGGGGGGTGCTCTGCGATTCCTCTTCCCGTTCTGCACACCCTGTTCTGCACACGACGCAGCTGGCGTGGGAAGCTCTCTGCACCGTCCTTATCACAGGAGCTTGAGAGCGTTAATTGTGCTTTAACTCTCAAAGTGGTTTCACATTGATTTTATTTACTATTCGAAACCCAGCATTTGTCATGCCCTGCCTCAGAGGCTGGCGAGCCACTTTGTGGGCTGAAAGGTACAAGGAAGGCTGCAGAGGCCTCAGCTCATGTGTGAGTCTCCTCTGGGCCCAGGCCACCCAGTAAGGGCCCTGGGGGTGCTTGCTGAGTGAATACGCGATGGAAAGATGGATGTCACCAAGAAATGTTGGACAGGAAAGCTATCGTCTCTCTTGTCGCTGTACACATGGGTAAACTGAGCCCTGCCGAAGAGCTCTTGCCCTTGGCCCTGCATGCTGTGGAACTTGGGAGGCCCTAATGCCTGTCTGGGTTCACTTTCTGTGACACTCCAACATCTAGAACGTCCCTAGGAGCCATACACCATCCTGAGAAAGGCTGTGGGGGCTGTGGCTTTGGGCTTTGTGGTCCCCTCCCAGTGGACCTACTGATTCCAGAGCCCTTCAGAGCCCAGTGAAGCTTTGCGCCAGCGCCTCCCACACTGCCTCAGCTCCCCGCACCCCAAGGCCTCCACGTTCCTGTGATCTCCAGAATGCTGCGGCCCACTGGCCCCCCCAACCTGGCTCGTCTGGGTGTCACTTGAAATGCCCTCTGGGTATCCACCTCCCAGCCCATGCTACCCTGAGGGCTGCCCTTGGGCTTCCCTGCACTCTCTGCTTGCCCGGTGACAACCCTGAGGGTGACATCTTAACCCCAGGCACACTGCCGTGGAAAGGGTGGGGCACCCAGGGGTGCAACCCCTGGTCACGGGCTGGCACCGGGCACAGGAGGAGTGGCCACGCCGTCCCTCCACATGCTTGCTGGTTGCCCGCCAGGGGGACGTGGGCAGGGGTTCCCACAGAGGAGCCGCGGTGGCCTCCAGTGGTTTGGGGTGCCTGTCTCAGTGGCTTCTCAGCCTGCACATCCCTGTTGCTGGTATTTTTAACTTGGCGGGGCTTTTAATAAACCCTCTGTGTGTGGGGAGCAGTAAACAATGGCTTCAGGACTTGACTAAGACAATGCTCTGAGGTTGCAGATAGAAGCCTCTGTGGCTGGTTCCGTGCTAGGGAGGGCTTGTCCCTTGTCCCTCTGAGGCTACCAGTGCTGCAAACTCAGGACAGCAGTGTAGCAGGACCTGGAGACTCAGGGGCAGTAGCAGAGACCTCCCATGCCTCTTTGCAGCTGTTCACTCCCCAACACCTCCTCCAGGAAGTCTCCCTCAACGGACATGCCTGGCTCTCATACGTGGGGTGCGGAGGGGGAGGCACGGGGTCTACTCCCCCTCCTCCAGGGACAGCTGCTAGTCCCCTGACCACCACCTGTGCCCTGTTGTCTTCTCTCCTGGTCCCAGCCGGCTCTCACTCCACTTCCTCCCTATCACTTGCTAAGGGGCCCTTCCTAATGCCACACTGCAGCTGCTCCCAAGCCCTGGGGGCGGTTGTGGCTTCTCCAGCTCTCTCAGCTTCTCTCTGTCTCAATATCTCTGTCCTCCTGTTTTTCACCCTGAGTGTGGACCCTGGGACACCTCCATCTGCCCTTCCCCAACACCCAGGACTCCAGCCTCCCCTCGTCCTTCCTGGTGATGGACACATGGGCCTGCAGCTCCCTGGGACTGGAGTGTCTCTCCTGTGGAAGTTGGCAGTGGGTGGTGCTCAGAGTAAGCCTCAGTGTCCCACAGGAGCAGACAGCAGATGCTTAATAAACATAAGGCCTCCTTGAGCAGGTGTCGTCCAGACGGAAACCAAAGGAGCTGATCATCCTCAACCTCAGGGACCCTCAACCCTCAAACTCTCTACTCCTGGTGCCCTGGAAGCCACAGCAGCTGTAGTCCCCATTGGCAGTCTGTCCCGCCTACACTGCTGGAATGGGTGGTGCGAACCCCGCCAGCCCTCAGTGTGTGCATCTGGAGGGTGGGACTAGTTGCCCTGTCCTGAGGGTCCCCGAAGGGCTATGGGGTACTGGGCTGGAAGAGAGCCTGGGAGCAGAACAGCCGGCCCCAGTTGTCACTGCTGGGCCTGCCTGTCGTTATTACAACCATTAGGAATGTGCCTGCTGACATTTAGGGTGGCTGAGCTCCCTCAAGGGCGGGGGAGCCAGGCCACCTGTTGGAGGGTGTCCGAGTGATGATTGGCCTGTTGTCTCCCAGGGGGAACCCTGGAGCCCCCGATTGTCACGGAGCCTCCCGACCCCGGCTTGCTGCTGGGTTCCGCCTGTGATAGGGAACACTGTCCCTAACAAAGCCCTGGCTGCCTTCCCAGCCTCCACATGTGCCTGCCTCCTCCCCAGCCCCCTGGCTGTCAAGGCAGAAGCTGGCAGGGAGGGGTTTGAAAGCATGAATCGTGGCATTTATTCATATGTTCCCTGGCCCCAACTTTGTGAAAACATCTGCGGGTGACTTCCCTGGGAGAAGGGAGGCCCCGGGGTCTTTCTCTGCGCCTTGCTGGGAAAGAGGCAGAACCGGCAGCGGCGGGGGAGTTGGGGGGTGGACCGCATGATCCAGGCTGGCACGACCGGGGTGCACTTACCAGCCGATTAGCAAGTCTGAAGGGCCACGGCTGTGGAGCAAGTGACCAGAAGGCACTGCGAGGGCCACAGGCCCTGGGTCCTATGGGGCCACAGGCTGGGGACAGGAGCCCGTAGGGCTAGTGGTAGCAGGCCTGAGGGTCACAGCAATGCTCTGGGGTATTGTTGGGCTCACACAGCATCCCTGCCAAGGCCTCAGTTTTCCCTTCTGTCCTTGGGGATGGTCACAAAGCCCAAAGATTACCTGGCTGCCAGCATCCACTAGCTGGGCCAGACCTCCCATCTCCCTGCCTCCCTCCCAGGCCTGTCCAGGCACTGCCTGCTCCCCACATCCCACCTGCCCGCGTGTCCCCACCTCTGAGCTGCTGCTCCTATTGTTTCCTCTACCTGAGGACAAAACCCAGGGCTGTCCTCTGGGGGCAGCCCCGTGAGCTCCAGGCCTGCCCTTTCTGTGTGGCAGCAGCTCAGGGATGGGAACACGTCTGCAGAGACTGCCCCCCCCCAGGGCCGGGTAGCGGCTGAACTGAACCCCAAGTGCAGAGTTGGCCTGAGCGTGTCTTCCTGAGCGCTGCCCAGCCAGGGTTTCGGAAACAGAGGGTCAGGACGTGCTCCAGAGGAGAGCGCAGATGGACAGACGCTGAGGGGCTGTGGGGCTGGGGGAGCGGCTTCCCTTTCTCTGCGTTTCAGAGCAGAGCTCACAGAGCAGAACGACCCAGCACTAACATGGTAGGTGCACTTTGCCCTGGCAAGCACCCCATGGAAGCCAGCAGGCCACAGTGCCCAAAAAAGGAGGGCACAGCTGAACTGAAGCCCTGAGCCCCCATTGCAGCCCCGCGCCGGACGAGGTGTCCAGGAGCAGGTCGGGCTGGGGTCCTCGCCTGCCAGCCAAGCTTTGGGGTCTGAGATGGCCCAGGCAGGGCCTGAGAGCCTTTGGAAGGCTTCCCAGCAGCGGTGACCTTGAGGATGGGCCTTGAAGGGTTCAAGTGAGATTGCCAAATGCAGGGGAGGGGGAGCTTTCCCGGCAGCAGGGCAAGCTCCAGCCAGGGAAGGCCAGGGCGCCGACGTGCCCAGCTATTTTGGGAGCCGAGTCAGAGACCCAGAAGAGTGAGGGGAGCAGCTGTCCCTGAGGTGGCCGCAGGTCGAAGGGGCTGCCCAGCCAGGGGTCCTGAATGTCAGGCACTGGGCAGTGTCCTAAGAGAGCCCCAGATAGGTTCCAAGAAGTAGGAAGCCAAGGTCAGAGCTCTGCAAAGCAGCAGCAGTCACTCTGGTGGCCGTGGCGGAGGAAGGAGAGCGGGGACAGCAGGGACAGCGGAAAGCACAGAGGTTGGCCCAGTTGAGAGCCCGAAGGGACAGGCCTGGCTGGGGTGGGGGGCCTGGGGAAAGGGGCTGGGAGGCAGAAGCAGGATCTGAAGTTGGAGGGCATGTCCACCTTTGCCCCCATCCCGCTCCCGCCTGCTCCCGCCACTCAGCTTTCCACAGAACACAGAAAAAAAAATGCTGTTGGAAAATCTCCAGAATTGACTGTTAGGGTTTGTTTGTTTTTTATTTTTTAGTGAGTTCCAGAACAGTGTGTATACTATGAACTTGTTGAAGTAAAATGAAAGAGAAATGTACCATATCCACTTTTCCATTTATATATTTGCACATGCATAGAAGTTTTGGGAGAATCACACAAAAAACTGTTAAGAGTGTTCATCTGAGAGTTTGCTGAGTGGGCTGGGAACTGGGACAGGAGGAAGACACACTTGGCACTTGTAAAAAAAAAAAGTGCCAAGGGAAAGCGTCGATTTTATCTTTTAAGCAACTTCTAAAATAAAAAGAAATGGAGTGAAAAGACATGGTAGGAGGGCTTCATGGGGCTAATGTTCAACACAGCTGGAGGGGACCTGGAAGATCCTGGAGGGCTAGACCCTCCCTCCCTACTCCGCTGCCAGGCCTAGCCCCGGGTCCCCCTGAAGGGCAGGACAGCTGCCCTGCCGCGCCTCCCTCGCTCACGGGCGGGCTGCGCCCCCTGCCGGCGGGTCTGCTGGCCCTGGGTGGAGAGGAGGGGAGGAGGCCACTGCCTGGCAGCCCCTTCTCGGAATGTATGGTTTCCTACGCGATAAGAGCAGAGTGGTTATTAATGAAACAGGTGAGGGAGATAGCCATTATCGTTTTCAGCCTAATGAACCCCCTTGAAGGCTCTCTCTGGAGTGATGAATTCCGCTCTGGCCTGAGTCGTCCCAGCCAGGGACCCACCAGCTCGTCATAACTCATGTCCCAGTAACCACACTGCTGCTGCTGAATTTCCTCAACACGGTGGCTGGGGAGGCCCAGGAGCGAGGCCGATAACAAACTCTGAAAACACAGCCTTTCACCCCTCATTGCACAAGCATTAAGAGGACAGGGGTGGGATGTTTCCTCCCGACTGCCTCCCTGTGGGCCTGGGATCGCCCCCAGGGCGAAGACACTGCCCTGCCAGTGGTGGTCCAGGAGGGGGACAGTGTCCACGGGGTCCTTGTCCATGAACTCGGCAGCTGGGAGGGGTGGAGCCCCAGAGAGCTGCTCTCCCCTGCCAGGCCCCATGGCCTTCCAGTAACTGCTCCTGAGGTTCTTTCCCAGCAAACACAGCCAGGTGGCTGGATGCTCTTGCTCCTCCTGGGAGCCTACATGGACAGCTGCGTCAGACAAAACGCAGACCGTGAGGCCTGCTCAATGAAACTTCCCATCACGCTGCACAAAGCCAGCCAAACGGCTCCCTCAGCGTCATAACCGTCAAGGTCTGGCCACCCCCGCTGGAGGGGCGCTCGGGAGGGGCACCAAGGCCGGCCTCAGCAAGGATGTGTGGGAGGATGGAGAAGGGGGAGAGGAGGCCAAGGCAGGGGCCCTGCTTGGTGTGGACAGGGAGCGGGAGCCTGCGGCCTCCACCTCCGCTGGGGTTGGCCTTGCCTGCTCCCAGTGTGCTGGAAGTACCCCACCTGTGCCCAGCTCCTCTCCAGCATCACCTGTCCCTAATCTTAAACCTTCTCTGTGCAATTTCCAGCACAGTTGTCCGTTCCCATCACACAGGGACTTGGGGGTGCATAGGGACCCCTTCCTGCCTCCAGAGCCACTTCAAACAGGACAGGAGAAGAGGTGTCTCCAGGCCCTCCATACCCGGCACAGTCTGGTTCCTGGAGGAGGACACCTGAGGAGGGTGGGGGTGTGGGCAGGGCAGGACAGTGGAGCCACCCAGAGGCCTGGTCGGGTAACTGACCTGAACCAGCGGGGAGGCTCCAGACAGGTGAGCCGATAGGACCCTACCCAGGGCAGGTCCCCTCCTTCAGTCCTCATGGGCTGCCCAGGCATCCACGGCCCACAAAGGGTGGCTGTCCTACTTGGTTCCCCTTGCTGCCCCCCTGGACCCCAGCTCCCTGTGGACAGGAAGCAGCATTGACAGCTGAAGAGGCAGCTGGGGGAGAGGGGGTCAGGGACGTCCTGCCAGGAAGCTTGGCCTCAGGTGGGATTTGAAGACTGGGAAGAACTTTTTTAAAAAGGCGAAGTAACTGGAGTTGTTGTTTTCTTTTTCTGAAAGTAATACATGATGTCTCCAGAAAATCTGGAGAGGACTGAAAATTAAAAAGAAAAAGAGAATCATGCTCAGTTCCTCCACCCAGAAACGCAGCCACGGCTCCCTCCAGCACTCTCCCCTCGCGGGCCTCGCTGCTTCTGCGTCTGGCCCCCGGTTGGTCCTCGTGGGCAGCCTCTCCCTCTGTCCACGCGGCGTCCGCGGAGACAGCGCCAGTGGCTGCGTCACCATCCTTCGAGTGGCCTGCAGCACAGTTAGAGACTAGTTTTTCATGTGGGCCTTAAAAATGAACTTTGGATGTGGAGAAGCGAGCGGTTGCGGGATCATTGTTGTCCAATGATGTTCTCATATTTCAGACTCTTCCGTTTAAACACTCTCCCCAAAGTAGACTCTCTGCATCTAAGATGATGGCAATCTTTCCCCTTTTCCACAATGCTTGAGCTGGAACCCAAGGCCTCACGCACGCTCAGCAAGCTCCCTACCGCTGAGCTGCACCACCAGGCTCAGAAATCTTTTTTTTTTAAGAGAGAGGGACAGTGTGTGTGTGAGGGAAAGACAGAATCAACTTTATTTAGTTTTTCATGTGGCTTTCGTTGGTCCGACACTTTGTTGTATATGTGGTGCTGGGGTTCAAACCCACGTCCTCACACATGCCAAGCAAGCGCCGTAACCACTGAGCCACCGCTCCAGCCCCAAAAAATCTTTTTTTTTTTTTAAAGAGAGAAGGACAGTGAGAGAGAGAGGGAGAGAGAGAGAGAGAGAGAATCAAATTTTATTGAGTTTTTCACATGGCTTTCATTGCTCTGACACTGAGTTGTGATGTGGGTGCTGGGGTTTGAACTCGTGTACTCACTCATGCTGGGCA
Organism: Aplodontia rufa; assembly: GCA_004027875.1. Taxonomy (NCBI): domain Eukaryota; kingdom Metazoa; phylum Chordata; class Mammalia; order Rodentia; family Aplodontiidae; genus Aplodontia; species Aplodontia rufa. Next base: position 45,137 of record PVKS010009993.1, on the reverse strand, counting down.
AGCGCCGTAACCACCGAGCCACTGATCCAGCCCCCCAAAAAATCTTTTTTTAAAGGAAAAAATATACACCACTCTTTGGTTGGTCAAGTCGTATGTGTTTATTTCAGAACACACAGAGACGAGTGTAAGGAGGAAACAGGAGGTGCACCCTCGTGGTCGCTCTCCGGCAGACCCGGACGAGAGGGTGTCTGTGCCGCCTTCACCCAGAGGGAAGCTGTCTCCGTCAAGCCCGCGTTCCTACCTGGTGACTTCCACGAGGCCCAGCCTCCTTGTAGGGGACACAGGGGTCCTGCCGACTGCAGCCACGAGAGCCGCTATCGCCCCAGAGGCAAGAGGTCAGGGGGACCCGCCAGCAGCCTGCTGCTGCACGGCCCGGTGCTTCTGCCCTTGCTCAGGCTGGAACCTAGGAGGCACCCTGCCTGCTCCCGCTCCTGCTGCAAGTCCTGTAAGGTCTATTCCCAGCCACTTTGGGTGCCGCTGCCCTGCTGAGCCGACCTCAGCTCTCCTGCGATCCTGGAGACAGCCTGTCAAGCCAGGAGCCTCACAGGGGTGCAGTCACCTGGGTCAGGTGTGGTCTGCCACTCACTTCTTCCCCTGCAGGCTCCCCATCTGCCCCCATCTGCCTTTGCAGTGGCTCAGACTGGACCATCTCCTGCCCAGGCCCTAGGGCAGCCTGCTCCTGGCCCATTGAGGCTCACCCTCCCCTCCTGCAGGTCTTAGTCACAGTCACCTCCTCAGTGGTCTCCCACCATGCCCCTGCCCAGGTACGCTCTGCCTCCACTCCCTCACTGAGCTCCTCATGCTAACCCAGCACCCGCATGCATCCGACGCTCACCAGGTCCCGCTGTGAACACGGTCTGGGCACCCACTGCGGGTCAAGCCTTCACTCCGCAGGAGATTGTGTCCCTGAATCTGTCTGTTCCCACGGTACCTCGGGGAGTTCCGGAGGCCAGCGTAGCCACACCCCACCCCGCTCTGGACAGCCCTTCTGAGGCTTCCTCCTCCCCTCTCCTAGGGAGGATGCCAGGGTCTAAGTGGGCACCTGGGCGTCAGGGAATGACAGGGAGCTGGCATGCTATCCAGGCACCCTGGGGTCCGACTCGGCCCATCCGTGTGGGTTCACGCTGTGGTAGGAAGCCTGGCCGTGGGCATTGGCCTGGGCCCCTGAAATCCATCCAGCCCAACCACTTCCACGGTGCCGCCCAGCCTGCCCTCGGCACCTTCAGCCCACTTTGAGGCTGCAGCTCTTCTGCTGGGGTCATGTGGGTTGGATCCCACTGTGGGGTGGACACAGCAGCCGCCCATCAGGGCCTGCATACCTGGCTCCAGGTCCTCCTGCTGCCCTCAGCACCAAAGGGACGGCTCAACACCTAGCAGGTGGCATCAGGAGATGGTCACCGGTGGCGGTGCGCGGGACTGGGACAGAAGCACAATGTCAGGTTCTCTGCTAGAATTCAGAGCACCCGCCCCCTGACCCTTGACCCCTTTCCTGGGCGAGCTGTGGCTCTAGAAACTGCCAAGACCTCACTCCTCCTCTTAACCCACACAGACTCCTGTCCAGCGCCTTGTGACCAAGTCCACCATCCCACTGAACGCTCCCCCCCAACCCGGTACCGGGAGCTGTGGGGCTTGCCTGCATCCCCTGCGTCCCCTTCTAGCTTCCCTCTCTTCCAGGGGTGTCCCCCGTGGTCCAACAGTGACGAGTTCCGAGATGCTAAGGATCTGGCTCTAGCACACACAGGCCAGTCCACCAGGGAGCCTACCCGGAGACCCGCAGCTGCAGAGAGCTGGGCCTTCCTCAAACCTCCCTTCCAATCATCCTGCCAGCAAGGGAGACAGTGACCTCCCCAAGCACCCGCCTGGGAGGTCAGCTGTCCCCAGCCCCGGGGGGCCTGCTCCTGCCCTTTGTTCTGTGGAGACACTGATGGAGAGGGAAGGGGCTGGGCAGGCCTAGGCGAACCTCCTGCTTGTCCTGAGGGCCCCACTCCATTCCTCGTCCACACACTGCCCCCCTCACTGGACTGTCCTGAGAAAGCTGTGTGCACTGTCCAGGGCCCGCCCGTGGGTGACTCATGTGTACCCGAGACCAAGCCCCTTGTGCTGGGCCTACTGAAGTCCCGCCATGGTCAACACAGGCCCAAGCAGACAGAGAGGCGGCCTTCATGGGCCCCTCCCCGACACCTGGTGCCGTTACTGACCACCACCAGGAAAGGCGGCTGCAGATGGACGGCCGAGACAGCAGGCCTTGTTCCAGGGAGACGGTGCACAGCTCTGCGCGGCTGCCCCATCTGGCCCCACACAGCAGCCCTCCTTGTTCAGGGCATTGGCGGGCGCTGGGCGCGGTGTTGATCTTGGAGGCCTCACAGGCGCTCTCAGTGTTCCGAGCGAGGTGTTCCATGGCTGCTTTATGGAAATTATTTTATGGTCCATGTAGGTGCTGGGCAGCTCCCACCCTGCAAATATTTCCAGGCTAAAAATACTGTGGTCACACTCTGCGGGGGAGAAGCGCGGGGCTCAGGGAGTGCCTGGAATGGAGGCCCCAGACGCAGACACGGGACAAACAGCTTTGCTCTTCTACCCCTCGGCTCTCCTGCGGGGTGGCCTGGACTGACTCGCTGTCCTCGGCCCTCACTGCCCACATTCCTGCTCCTGGGGTAACTCCCGGGCGGTTGAAATAAATACAAGAAGCTGCTGGAGGACCAGGCCTAGGCTGGTATGTTAGAGAACTTCAAGAGCCACACCTTGCCCACCTGTCCCCCAACTCTCCCTCCACCTCAGCACACCAACCTCCAAAACCTGTTTCAAAGCTCAAAGTGAAGATGGCACACATCTATCATCCTAGGGACTCAGGAGGCTGAGGCAGGAGGATGCAAGTTCCAGGCCATCCTGGACCACTTAGCGAGAACCAGACTCAAAATAAAAAATATTTTAAAAGGGCTGGAGAGGTAGCTCAGGGGCAGAGCATTTCCCTAGCATGCACAAGGACCTATCCCCAGTACCAAGAAGAAGGGAAAGAAATTAACTTCTACACCGTGTGAGGGTGCCTGAAAAAGTTAAACCTTTGATGATCGTATGATCCCGCAATTCCACTTCTAAGACTCAAGCAGATACTAGCACACTGACTTCCAGAGCAGTAGCATCTACAGTAACTAAAGGTGGAAACAACCCAAATGCCCATTGATGGGGAATGGACACAGAAAATGTGAAATCTACACACCACGGAGTATCATTCGGTCATGAAAAAGGAAAGAAATTCTGATATCCCTACAACACGGATGGAAGTTGAGGACATTGTGTTAAGTGAAAAAAAGCCAGACACAAAAGGAGAAATATCATGACTCAACTTATACAGTGTCCCCAGAGCACTGAAACTCAGACAGGAAGTAGAATGGGGGCTTACGTGGAGCGGGGTGATAGCATGAGTTATTGGTTCCTAAGTGCAGAGCTGCTGTTTGGGAGGGTGAGAAACCTCTGGAGATAGGTGGTGGAGGTGGCTGCACCATGCAAATGTACTTGTGCTGCTGAATCCTATCCTTAACAATGGGGAAAAAACATATTTTATGTTACACAGAATTTATCATGATTTTATTAGTAGGAACCCAGGGTTCAGCACCGCTGAGACACAACCCCAGCATTTTACTGTAATTTAGAAAATCAACTAAAAAACAGAAAGAGGGGTTGGGGATTTAGCTCAGTGGCAGAGCGCTTGCCTAGCATGCGCAAGGCCCCGAGTTCAGTCCTCAGCCCTGAAAAAAAATAAAAGAAAAAAAATAAAAGAAAAAACAGAAAGAACACAGTGTTTGCCTGCTTCCCCTCACTCCTGGAGTCTCTCCGTGTCTGAACCGTCAGCACAGACGTTCTGGGCATGGGCCGCTCAACCCACTTCGCCCGGCATTCCTGACGGCCACAGTGGGGCTGGCATCACCTGGCACCCAGGTGGAGGCTGAACCCGCTCAGTGCCCGGAGCAGCCCTAACATAGAGCTATCCAGTCTCGAAAGCGTAGCCAGGGAGAAGGCCTGCCCTGGGGAAGGACCCGCAACTGGTAATGGTCACACTTCCAAAGAAAGACCCACACTGTCTCCTTCTGTGTCCTGGTGAAGAAACAGAACACTTCCTGAGAAATGCTAGCCTTATTCTTGCCCTAGTTAACTCCCTGGCCTGCCACAGGGGCCTGGGCTGGACGGCGTCCTTGTGTGGGCCTCTCGCCCAGCAGTCAGTGAGCTCTGTGGGTCTGTACCTGCCCTCTTAGTCCTCCCTACAATCCCTCCCCAAACGCAGCTATGCAGGGCCGGCCCACGGCCCATCCTCTGTGGTACCGATAGCCAAGTGGGACCACCAATTCACAACATTATCCAGGCAGTGCGGCCAATGAGGGCCTCTGGACCCCAGATTCCAGGAACACAATAATCCCACCACAGCCCAAGGGCCATCAAAGAAACAGATGTAACAAACAGGGTCTGACAGTTACCTGGAGCCTGTGCCTCCCTTCTTCCTCTTCACCCCTCCCTCTCTACCTTCTTGTTAGACACTTATGTGAGCCCAAGAAATTTATTTAAAGCAGTTTGTTAGTACTTTGTTGATTCACTTAACTGAGAGGTCTGGGAAAAGTGTCTGGAGAAGGATATCAGGCATGGCTGGATCCAGGAGTGGAAGAATGTGATTGATTCTCTCTTTACCTCATCATCTTCCGTTTCTGCTCAGCCCTATGGGAGAACAAGGGCACTATGCTGGGGAGGGCAGTGTGCCCTCTTGAAAGACCCAGAGCTTCCCGAAGGAAAAGACACTGGCAAACAAAAGGAGATCATCCTCCCCAGCCCTGACAAGACACAGGCAGCCCTGCGGAGTGGGCTGGAGCCCAACCACACTCTGCTCCTCCTGCCCACTGCCCCTGACTCCTCTTCCTGCTGGCTGTTAGGAAGCTTAGTGCCACCTCCGTCCACCTGTGGGGGTCTGCAGTTTCTGGCTTCTGTGTGCCTACTGGGTGCCTGCTTCCTTCTTCCCGTCTGTTGGTCCTCAATCTGGCCTCCTAAATGACGGCAGGCTGGGTGCCCCTTCGTCAGCCTCTTTAAGGCTATTCTGGAGCAGTGAGAGGAAGAAGAAGCTCCCCAGCAGGGACATGATCAGACAGCTGACTCCCTTAGGTCCTAGGGTATTAGCACTGAAAGAAACCTCAGCAGTCCTGGGAATTGGGGGCTGGCAGCCTGGAGGGGGCTCTTGAAGCATGAGGCCAAGGGCTTTCACCCTGCAGGGCCTTGGATGGGGCCAAGGCTGGGTCTGAAGGGCAAGTTTGGTCCAGGGCAAGGCTCAGACCCAGGTGCCCAGGCGTAGCTGCTGAGCCATCCTGCCCGCCTCTGCCCACCTTGCCTTTGTCTAGCCAGGGAGGTTAAGAGTCAGATCCCAGTCTCTCCATTTCAAAGGGTTAGTGTCCTGTGGATGCACAGCAAATCACCACACACTGGCGGCTCACAGCAGCAGAAGGGTCATCTTGATGTCCCAGAGGCCTCAAGCCCAGCATCAGGTGCCGGGATCCTCCCAGAGTCAGGGAGAGCCTTGCTGGACGCTTCCAGCCTCGGGGGACTCCCTGCGTTCCCTGGCTTTGGCCACACCCCTCCAACCTCTGCCTGGGCCTTCATGGCCTGGGTCCCCTCAATCTGTCTAAGGACGTTGACAGATTAAATAAGCACATGTGCCACGGTGGCCCCCGCGTGAGGACAGCCCTGGCCCTGAGCCTCCTCCAGGATGGTCCCAAAGGCCAGGCCTCAATGTCCAGCTTAGGCTCAGCCCCACCCTGGCTCTGCAGGGCAGGCTCCCAGCTCACCTGGGCGTGCCGGTCACTGGGACCCTTCCCCTCCTCTGCCTGTGTGTGTCTGCCAGAGCCCCATGGTGGCCTGAGGGAGCTCTGAGTCTGCAGCCTCTGCTACTCCGTGCTTTCCCCCTGTGTCACTAGGCCCAGGATGACCTCGTGTTGGGTGAGAGACTTGCCTCATTTCGTCAGCAAAGACCCTTTTCCCAAGGAGGCTCGCAGGCGCCAGGGCCCCCGCTCAGCTACCAGAGTTGCCCCTCTTGGCTGGCCTGGCAGGTAAGTGAGTCGCCCTTGCAAAGCCCAGGGGAGGACTCAGGGGCCAAAGCACTCAACTGGAGTCCATTATGGGTCGGAGAGGAGAGTGTAGCCCGCAGGCAGCGAAGACGAGAACAAATGAGCCAGCACCCGATTAGGCAGGCAGGGCTCCGTGGAGATGCCCTGGAATCGACCTGGCAATGGCTGCACAATTGTGCGAACGAACTAACACGATCGAATCGCGCACTGCAGATGGGTGATCTTAGCGGCCGAGCTCCGTGTCAAGAGCACGAAAAACTAATTTGGCTCTGACAGACTGAGGGTTTTCCGGAGTCCCTGTCCCCTGCACTTCCACAGCCCGGAGGAGAGACGCAGGACAGGGCCTTGGGAGGAACCTTCTGGAGCGGTGCTCACCCCTAGTGCATGGCGGGGGTGTGAGGATCCTGGGCCCTCAGAGGGCAGCTTCCCCAATGCCCACGCGCCCCGTCCCATCCTGCATGCTGACGGGGGGCCGTGGGTGTCAGCACGTGGCCCAGCCTGGAGGGGAGCGTCATTGGCACCCTGTGCTCCACACCCGGGGCCTCTCAGCTCTTGTCACTTCTGTCCTCCTGAGACCCACAGCCTTCTGGACGCAGTTCCCATGGAGGCCCCAGATTCCCACAGCGCCCCCAGTGCCAGCCCAGCTGCCCCTTTCCTGCCCTGAGCATCCGTGAGCTGCCTCACCCATACCTCAGTTTCCCCACATAGGGACGGGTGGCTGTGAAGGCCCCAGGTCCCCCTCTCCCTGCCCGGCAGTGGGCCTTTCTCCCACAGGCACATACTTGACCCACTCGGGAAGGATCCTTGATCTGAGGAGCCCCCTGCCTGGGGCGAGGGACTCTGGGCCTCCACAGTGGCACTGAGCCCCAGGTGCGTCTAGACAGCCCTGCTGGCTTCCCCGCCTCCTGCCCTGTGCCCCCACTCCAGCTTGCACACGCCCCTGGCCAAGGCCTGCAGTCACAGAGGTGACAGGAGGATCAGACGCATTGACCTCTGCTGCCACTGGGCCGGGAGGCACTGCTGCAGGCGCCACCTGCCCCGTGGAGGAGACATGGGAGTGACACAGCCTTATGACAAGACCCGCGGAGCCCATGGGTTCCCCTCTTCTTCCCAAGACCATGAAGTCTTAAATGACGTCTCACACTGGACCAAGAATCACAGGTTAAACTCGGGGAATGTGGAAGGACTGCCCAGAGAAGTCTGATGTGCTTGTGTGGCCGTGGACCCTCTCTCTCGCCAGGGACCCTGGCCCCGAGCGAGTCTCAGAAGCACTCAGGCCTCAGTTCTCTCACCTGTCAAGTGGGGCTGATCATTACCCTAAAACAGACACATAGTCATGTCCACTCACGGCAGCATTATTCACAGGAGCTGGAAGGTAGGAGTGGCCCATGTGTCCACCAAAGATGAGTGGACTGTACAATGAAATAGTATTCAGTCATGAAAAGTAGTGTAGTCTGCGACAGGTCACACATGGGCAGATCTCAGAAGCAGAATGTTAAGTGAAGGAAGCTGGGCTCAGGCACGTATAATGTGATTCTATGTACATGAAACACCCAGGATGGGCAAATCCACAGGGACTGTTGGGGACTGGGAGAGGAAGGAGTGGCAACTGACTGCTGAGTGGGTTCCAGGGTCCACTGGACTGTGGATAGAAATGTCCTGGAAGGAGACGGTGCGGAGTGCATGACCTTGAGAACGCACTTGGTGTCAAGCTGTTGCTCCAAGATGGTTGACCTTATGCTCTGTGAATTTCATCTCCATGTGAAGGTCGCTGCTCACCCCAGGCTGTGCTAAGACGGGCTGAGCTCATCCCTGCAGAGCCTGCGTGGGGCTGGCACCTGGCTGGGTACCAGAGCTGGCCACCAGCACCTGGAGAGCCCAGGGCACCCTTGGACGCTGGTTTGAAGGTGGGAGTCATGCTTGTGAGGTGCCCCAGCACCTGCTGGAACCTGGGGAGCTCCTCCAACAACAACAACAAAAAACCTCTGGGGGCTGGAGTGGTGGCTCAGCAATTGCGGCGCTTGCCTGGCATGCACGAGGACGTGGGTGCAAACCCCAGCACCACGTACACACCGAAGTCTCAGAGCAACAAAAGTCACATGAAAAACTAAATAAAATTGATTCTCTCTCTCCCTCTTACTGTCCCTCTCTCTTTAAAAGCAGAAAAGAAAAGAAATCCTGAGCAGCCACCTTGAGAAGCCAGCTTTGCAGCCACATTCACAGGCTGGTCGCACACAGCTGATGGAAGCAGCACCCGAGGGCGTCGCCTCTGAGCAGAGTGTGCTTCAGCCCTGGATCAGACACGGCAGCCGCGCAATCACAGGGCACATCAAAGACCCGTCCTCGGGGTCCTTCCCGCCATCTCCCGGAAGACAGTGCCACACAGAACTGGCCTCGGGCCCTGAGCATCAGAGGGGCTGAACAGGTGGCCCCAGCTCCCTGACGTCAGCAGGTCCTCAGGCGGGATGAAAGGGGCGGCTGCAGCCCGGCCCGGCCGGTTTCCCCCTAGACACCGTGTTCAGGAGGACAGTGGCTCTGAGAGCTTCTTGGTTGTAAAGTGACCGAGGAAGAATTTCCCACAGCGTGGGTTTTGAGGGAGGGGGATGGCATGGGGCTGCAGACCTTGGGATGCTGCCTTGGCCACAGGCAGCCCCCCAGCGTCCTCAGCCCACGGTGCTTGCCCCTGTCGGGCATGTGATCCGTTTGCCCGTAGCTGAGCTTTGAACCCCCAGCTTTTAGAAAAATGCAGAAGGAGGCCAGCAAGTTGCTCTGACGTGAAGGAGGTTGTGACCCACAGGCAAGGGAGGCTGGGGGCGCGGGAAGTGGGGTCAGAGCCAAGGTCAGGTCGGGGTTTTCTCAGACGGGACGCGCTTCAGAACAAAGCAGGGGCGTTTGGATAGGATGAGCAGATCCACGGTCCACCTCGGTGACTCACAAAGCCGCTGCCGGGCCGGCACCAGGTTCAGGGCCAGCGGTGGCACGGGACACCCCGCCCCCCCACACACACTTTCTCTGTTTGGCTTGGAGGAGGGGACAGGCAGACAGGGACACGAGGTCAGCCTTGGAGACTCCTGGATGTAATAAAAACATCTAGTCTGGGAACAATGAAGTCCTCCAAGTTTTCCCAGTCACCTTCTAGGCAGACGTGCCCGGGATTGAGGCAGATCTGGCCACCTCGTCGCGCCATGCTGACAGCAGTTATGTGATTTATCCCCACTTCCGTCTGTGGAGGCTTTGGGGGGCTTAGCCAGTGTCAGCAGAGCAGCCGGATAAATGAGCAGCGGGGGAGAAAGGCGGGAGGGAGCGCCAAGTGCGCAGCCCAGGCGGCGGTGTGTCTGCGCCCCGCAGGGTCAGCGCCCAGCCTCCCCCCCCCGCATGGGGCTGCACCCCATGCCACCCTGTCCTCCGGTTGGCTGCACGGGAACCGCAGCGAGGACAGGAGCCCGGCTCAGTCACCCCTGGGACCCCAGGCTTTGGGTGCTTAGTGCGTGACCAGAGAACGGATGAATGAACACTGAGCTGATGGTCAGGCCATCCGTCCCCACCCAGACCCCTCCTGAGTCCCACCTCTGCGCCTGTGCCCAGGACACTGCCCCTTCCTGGGTTGCCCTTCCAGCCACCAGCAGAGCACATGCCTCTCCGTCAGAGCCTTGTCGACAGCAGCACCGGGACAGGTGTTAGGGGTCCTGGTATCCAAGTGGCCAGGGCAGTGTGACCATAGAGTCGGGGTTGAAGGTCTCTGGAGAAACCTCTAGAACCGGGTAGAAGAGGGGAGGGTGAGGAGGAGCGGGGATGGAGGGCACAGGAGACCAGAGAGGGTGAGGAGGAGCAGAGTGGGGGGCACAGGAGACCAGAGAGGGTGAGGAGGAACAGAGTGGGGGATCAGGAGACCAGAGAGGGTGAGGAGGAACAGAGTGGGGAGCAAAGGAGACCAGAGAGGGTGAGGAGGAGGACAGTGGGGAGCAAAGGAGACCAGAGAGGGTGAGGAGGAGCAGAGTGGGGAGCAAAGGAGACCAGAGAGGGTGAGGAGGAGCAGAGTGGGGGACCAGGAGACCAGAGAGGGTGAGGAGGAGTAGGGGCAGGAGACCGCACCCCGGGGCCTGGCAGAGCTCCTGTGCAGGCCAGCTCTGGGTAAATGTTTGCTAAGCGGATCAAATGGAATTGTATCAACATAGCGCAGGGTACACAGCCCAGAGCCTCCGGAGAGGCCTGGGTGCACTGTGCTCTTCTTAGTGGGGTTCACGGAATGCATAAGTGGGTCCTCATTACTTCAGTGTTAGCTCTGCCACCTCCCTGCCCCCCCGGGCCTGATGCGCCCCATGAGCTGGCCTCCTCTGCCCACTGCTGCGGGGGGCAAGCGGGAAGCCTGTGTGGACAGGGATCAGAGGCCCAGGAGAGCTCAGAGGCAGGGGAGGGGCAGGGGAGAAGTCAGGTGGGGAGGTGCTGAGGGCCCCTAGGTGCCCCCAGGCCTGGAGGGGGCTAACGCTGAGGAGCAGGTTGGAGCGGGGACCAGTGTGTGTTGAGGCTTCTCAGGGACACCAGGGAGGTGTCCAGAGGGGAGAGGTGGTTGGAAGAGGAACTGCTGAACGGAAAGTTCCAGAAAAAGACATGGGAGGGGCTGACATGGGGGCATTGGGGAAGGGAGCAGGGAGGTGTTGGAGGTGAGAAGCCACCTGGAGACTCACACCTGTACCAGGAGCAAAGCAGGCTGGGGACCAGGGTCCAGCTTGTTACTGGGGAGAGGATGCTGTCCCCTGTCCCCAGGAAAGAGCTGCACTGGACACCTTTGAAGGGACTCTCAGGAGCGCACAGGATTCCTGCAGCTGCTGGGCTCAGCCTGAAGCAGAAAACCAGGTGGGGGCTGCCAGGTCACCCCTGAGGCCAAGAGATGAGTCTGGGACCCGGCTGGACCCCGAGGCAGGTCCCGCAGGGCTTTCTGACAGGCTGAGCTGGGGCGCTCCTGACAGGGAGGCGTCTTGGGCGGAGCTGTCTGCAGTGGAGCTGGCCACGAGCTGCTGCTTGCAGGAGGATGGGGGCTCTGCTTTGGACCTGGGAGGTCACAGACACCCATCAGGTGTCTCCGTGGAGATCTGAGAAGGTGTTTGGACAGCAGGACCCTGGTTCAAGGGAGAGGTAAATTCAGGCTTCGTCAGCCCGTGAGTGGAATTTACAGCCTTGAGCAGGATGAGATCACCCAGAGGGATCCCAGACCCTTGTCCCCGACCCTCTTCCGTCAGCTGTGCCTCCCTGGGTGCAGGACGGCATCTTGGTGCTCCTCACCTTGGCCCAGCCAGGCGTCCCGGAGGCCCTGGCATGACCGTGGGGGTGCGATTGGGCCCGAGCTGCAGAACCTCACAGCCGCACTGCCCACCTCGCACCCTCTCCACCTCCCCTTACAGGGCAGGCCTGCCTCCCGCTGGACCCGGGAGCCTTCATTAGCTTAAGAGACGCCAAGGAAGGGAGCAGAGAGCGGGCAAGCTCGCAGTCCAGGCAGCGTCCCGTTCTGACGGCGTCAGCCCAGTTAATGAACTTGATCTGCTTTCGAAAGGAAGCGTTTGACTCCGTCCCTATGGCTACCATACTTCCCAAACCCGGGCCGCAGGCGCTGCCTGACTCGTGGGCTGATGGATGGCCGAGGACAACAGCACATCCGCAGCCAGGCTGTCTCGCCCGTCGCCGTTTATTCCTCCCACGCACCAGGCAGGATATTAAGGGCCCGCAGGCTCTGTTATCGCCACGCGTGTCCGCACTTGTAATGGGTGGACTTGGGCAGCCCTGGCTGGGAGGCTGTTCTCTCCGGCTCGGGCGGGGCTCGGGGAGCTAACACACTCTCTCATTAAGGTTTTCCGTGTTCTGCCGTCATCTGCTGCGAGAGAACCTGCTTCCTGCGCAAGGTGCAATGGTGGCAGAGGAGGCTGGCACTGCTAGGCGGGTGAGCCTGTCCGGGCATAATCATCACAGAAAGCCCTAGTGGGGCACTTTCAAGGTGCCAGGCCCCGTGCCCAGCATCTTCTATGAGCCACCTCGTTAGGGCTTCCCACGTTCCCTGGGTCTCAGAGAGGGAGAGTTGCTAGCCCAAAGACACAGAGCAAGTGAGAAAATAGAAAGGGCACAGCAAGGCTTCACCAAGCATGGCCTCTGCCCGGCCAGGAGCTGGACTCATGAGTCCACCCACTCCCGGCTATTGAGCCCTCCCTGGCTCCAGAGCACCCCTTACCTGAGCAGCTGCCCCAGCGGAGGCTCAGGACAACGCTGCCGTGGGATGCAGGCACCGTCCCAGGGCTGCCCCATCCGTGCTGCCACCATGTCCCGTGGTGGTGGATGCCCAGGGGCGAGAGTGAAGAGAGGCTCAGGAGAGGAGCCCTTCCATCCTGTGCCCCCCAACCCTTCCAGGAAGGCCAGCACCCCCCGGCTGGGCCTCCTGTCCCCACACTCTGCGGCCCCCACAGGGCCTCCTCGCTTCCTCCCCAGCCCGAGCCCCCTCAGGCTGCCCTCATCCTGCAGCCAATACCACAGTCATCCCGCAAGCCACTGAGCCTCGGTGGTGAGCTGGACCCTGAGGCAGCAGCCCCCTGCAGTGCGGCTTGGTGGTCTCAGCTCAACCACTCCACCTCTCTGCTTCCACAGAGTGAGGGGAAAGCCGTGCCCCTCTCCCAGTGAGACCCCAACCCTGGGGGGCACCCACCCCTCCCCAGCAGCCACCCACGGGGAGCACTGGTGCTGGGCATACGGGCAGTGCCAGGGCCCCACCCCAAACCAGGCGGAGACCCTGGCTTTGCGAATGTTCAGCCTGGACTGCACCTGTGTCCCACCAAATGTGTGTTTTGCAGGGCGGGTGCCTCTCTCCTGTTGAGGACGCGGTCCGTGGTGTCCCCAGGGGGTCAAGGGACTTCTGGGGCAGTGCTAAGCACATGGGGTCTCCAAGGGAAGACATTTTTATCAGCAGCGGCAGGAAAAGTCTAGAAGGAGTTTAAGATTCTCTGACCTTCCCACTTGCTGCAAAACAGCTCACTTTCAATCAGTCCTCCCGGTGTGAGTCACCGCTTTGCAAGCTCTCGTGCTGGGAATACTGATGGAGCGCGTCCTGCAGTGAGGCCCTGCAGGGTCCCTGGCTGTGGCAATTCCACCCCTTCAGGGACACAGCCCCCACCCCAGCACACACAGGAGACCCAGACCTCACATCGCCCTCCCTTCCCCCCCAGCCTCCCCCAGCAACCGGGTAATTGATCCCCCACACGGGAGAGGCAGGGACCCAGGCAGCCACATAAGTCAGGCCCATGCTGACAGCAGGAAGGGGAGGGGCCCAGAGCCATGGCCTCGGTGCAGACTTGGTTGGCCACGCTCTGCCCTTTCACTGGGAATGGGGTAGGGACCTGGGGGACGAACCAGACAGCAGCTCTGCTGTCAAGAGGGGTCTGTGGGGGCACCTGGAAGCCCCCACACCCACATATCCACACATCCCCTCACTCACCACCGTTTACCCACCGCTCCACGATGTCTGATGTTCTGAACAGAACCTGGCAGCCTGGGGTGGGGGTCAGGACAGAGGGAGATGCCCCGTGCAGAAGGCAGTCGGGAGGGCTTCCTGGAGGAGAGGACAACTCCTTGGAACCTGGGGGAGGCGGGTGGCCAGTAATGCAGGGCGGTGCAGGAAGAGGGGCTGTACTGTAGCCCAGGCAGCTGGACAGCAGCGGTGCTCACCCTGGCTGCCTGTGACCCTGACACGGAGGCAGTCAGGTCCAAGTCAAGGGAAGAATGTGGCCTTCACTGGGACCATGGGACACAGAGAGCCAGATGCTGAGGACAACTGGGGACCTTGTTCTGCTGTGTGACCCCGAGGGAGAGGCCAGGCCACCTGCAGTTGTCCCTGAGGCTCCAGGCCTCTAGAGGCTCCTTCTGGGGGAGCAAGGAGATGGTTCTGGGAAACCATGGAGGGAACCGTCCCCTCGGGAAGGACCAGGTGGAAACGAGAGCCCCCAACACACAGGCAGCAGACTGGCTGCAGCAACCCTGGGATTTATTTTGAGGATGGGGAAAAAGAGCATTAAGGACCAGCCTGCCACACCCCGCCTCCACCTCCCTCCCGCCCTCCGGGACCAGGGCCACAGGAACTGGCTCTCTCCTCTCCCCTGTCAGTTCCATTAGCGACGCAGGCAGGATCGTAACGCGTGACGCGTGCGCACGGACAGACAAATCCTCTGAGCTCCCAGAACAGCCCTGGAGGGAGACCCCGTGCAGGTGCACCTACTGGCGTTTGCACGGGTGCGGGCACCACCTTGCCCTGACGTCCGGGTCTGTGCTCCCCGCGGCCCTCTCCCGTGGCTTCAGCACCCCAACGTCGCCCAGCGCGGGTCTCGCTCACACGCCGAGGTTTTCGGGTTTTCTCAGGGCAGGACGCATCACAAGGCACCACTTACAAAACTCCGTACCTGTGTTTTTTCTTTCTTTCTTTCTTTCTTTTTTTTTTTTTTTTTTGTTTTTTTGGTACCAGAGATTGAACCACTGAGCCACATCCCCAGCCCTTTATATTGATTTATTTTTTACTTTGAGACAGGATCTCACTATGTTGCTTAGGGCCTAAGTTGCTAAGGCTGGCCTCAAACTTGGGATCCTCCTGCCTCAGCCTCCCAAGCCGCTGGGATTATAGCCCTCACCACCAAGCCCGGCTCATTATCTGGGTTTTCACATTAGTTTCCAATGTGACAACTGCTTCATCAATGCTTTCTTTTTATTGGTGCATTGTGATTATACACAACAGTGGGATCTGGCTTTACATGGCCTCAAACACTGGTCACTCTCTCTTCCCAGTGCTCCCCCCACCATCCCTTCCACTACTCTGCTGGTCCCTCCTTTATCTTCATGAGACCAACCCTGCTTTTCTCTCTCTCTCTCTCTCTCTCTCTCTCTCTGTTTCCACATAGGAAAGAAAACATTCAACCCTTAACCTTTCACTGGGCACGGTGGTCCCATTTCCCAGCAAATAACTTCATTTCATCTTCTTGCTGGCTGTGTAGAACTCCACTGCCTACATATCCTGTACCTTCTTCACAGCCTCATCTGTTGGCAAGCGCCTTCTGTAGCTTGGCTGCTGTGACTATGGCTCCCACACACATCACGTGGGTGTGCATATCTGGTGCCCCAAGGTGCCTTTGATGACTTCATCGTGGTGCTGGTGTATTCAGATGACATATTTTGTGACTTTACTGGGTGTGCCTCACCAATTCCTCCCCAGGACTCAGAGATTCTTCCTCTTTCTCTCTGGTGTGATGCTCATCCACACATCCATTAGACGGGAGCGTGCCATGGGTCCTGTTCTTGCCATGTAGAGGGCTACAGTAGGAGAGCAGAGACCAGACAGCTACTTCCTCCTCCCCCGGCAAGAAGTCCTGAGGTGGCTTTTCAACAGGACATCCGATGTCAGGAAATTGATTCCATCTTCTGAGCCGCTTGCTGTATGACTGGTGTCTTCCCAGCAGCGAGTCCCTCGGTTTTCCAAATCGGCTGAGATTGCGGGGTGTGGGGGCTGTGGGCCCAGTGCACCCCATGGCTGTCTGCTTTCTTCCTCGGGCCAGGCCCCTGGGCACCGGCAGGAGGCCTCACCTGGCTTCGAGGCTGAGGGCATGTCCCTGGGGCGCAGGGCAGGCTCAGGAGACCTGGTGTCCTCCCCTGCAGGAGGACAGAGCTCTTCTCGACAGCACAGGGTGGGCGGAAGAGAAGGAAGAAGACATGGCCCTCACGACCTCCAAGCACTTTTATTGTTTTAACCACATTGATTTGATGAACTCAATACAAATCTCAGTGTTTAAAAATTGTAGTAAATGTTTGGGTGAGCAGCTGAGAGGCCTTAAGCGCTTGCACATGCTAAGCCACCACCCCACCCCTGCCTCCAGAACCCTTTCCTTCCCCACTGAAACTGAAGCACCCACTGCCACCTCTGCTCTCACCCCTTCTGTCTCCTTGAATCTGACCACTTTGGGGATCGCATGTAAGCAGAATCACATGATTCTGTCCTTTCATGACTGGCTTAGTTCACTTAGGATAGCATCCTCAAAGTTCATCTGTGTGCAGAATTCCTTTTGAGGGCTGAATAATATTCCACTGTGTGAACAGACTACATTTTGTTTCCTGGCTTGTCTGTCAGTGGGCACTTGAGCTGTTCCCACCGTTCAGTGATCGTGAATACAGGTGTGTGGATACAACACACATGTTAAAGGTGGGGGTGAAATTGGGAGCAGAAGCAGCCTCTTTCTTACACAATGACCCTTCTTCAATTTTTTTTTTTTAAAGAGAGAGGGACAGTGAGAGAGACAGAGAAAGAGAGAAACAACTTTATTTAGTTTTCACATGGCCTTAGTTGCTCCAACACTTAGTCATGTACGTGGTGCTGGGGTTTGAACCTGGGTCCTCATGCTTGCCAGGCAAGCACCAAAATCGCTGAGCCACCGCTCCAGCCCCCCTCTTCAATCTTGAGGGGACCAGAGGACAGTCTGAGGCACAGTGAGCAGTGGCTAATCCAGAAAGCGCTCCCCAGGCTGCCCCTCTGCCCTCTTGCCCACCTCCTCCACACCCTCCCACCCCCTGCCTCCCAGCCTCTCACCTCAACACCAGCCTCTGCAGCCCCGAGGGCTCGGCCTCTGCACCCCACCTCTGCCTCCGCCTCCACCTCACGCCCCCACCCTCCGTTTGGAGAACAAGGAACAAGGCCACACGTTGCTTCCACCAAGGTCCCCAGGCAGAGCCCGTGTGGTCAGCAACCAATCTCATGTCATGTCCCCCCGCAGTCCAGCAGCCCTCTAGGAGCTTGGTGGCCAGTTAGCCCTGTGGCAGATTTGGGCAGTACTGGCACACGTGAAGGCCTTGCTGGGCAGCCAGTGCTGTGCCCGGGGCAACGGTGGGCACAGGGGCATGGTAGTTGGGGCAGAGGGCCTCTGAGTCCCTCGTGGGACTCACGAGGGCCTTTGTCCAGAGGGCCGCAGGGAAGCTGGCCTGAAGCCCTAGGGAGGAGCCGAGGGGCCGCCGGAAGCCGCCTGGCCCCAGAGCCTGCCCCTTCACCACCAGGCTCCCGCAGGGTTGTTCAGGCCAAAGTGCACTTTTTTACGAGGTTGGAGGTTTGTAAAAATTATTAGTTGGTGGAAACCGAAGGGCTTCTGGCCAGCCCTCTGTGGTGGCAGAGGCAGCGGCACCCTGCCCAGAGGACACCCGCACAGCCTCCGGCGATGGCTGGGCAGGAGGGGCCCCTGGGTCCCGCAGTGGTCAGCGTTGGTGTCCTGAGGAAGGGCTGGAAAGTTGAACCCACTGAGGCCTCGGGACACGGGCACCTGGGCTAGGACCCCACGGGAGCCCTTGGCTGGGGGACCAGGCTGGCTCAGTGCGGGACCCTGTCCCTGTGGCCCTCAACAGGAAGGCCTTGCCTAGGTCACAGCCTCAGCCTCAGGGACGCAGGTTGGAATTCCAGGCATGCCGCCCACCATGTGGCCAGGACAACAGGGGCGCTAGCTGGCCACATTTCCAGTCGAAGCCCCAGGTGGAGTGGCCCTGCGGGGAGAGGCGGCGCCCGTTCCGGGTGGCACGAGCGAATCGCCCCCGCACCTGGTGTCCATTAGCGCCCCGGGACCCGCGCGCCTCTCCTTCCCCACCTCAACCTTCCTGGATCAGCTGCTCCTTGGCGCTGGCCGGGAGAGTTCCCTCAGCAGAAAGGAATGTGCAGGCCCAGCAGTCTCTGGAAACGCCCGGGTTTGCAGAGCACTTGGACTAGGTCAGTGGTGTGAGGCCTTGGCCCCCAGGCCTCCGGGACAGGACACGGCCCAGGCCCCTCTCCCTCAGCGCTCAGCCTCTACCCCACCCGTAATCAAGACCAGCTGAGCTGGGGGCCTCACACTTCACCTTCTCCGGCTCGGCCGGCCGGGATGTTCTCAGGAAGCACAGAGGGCGGGTGGAGGGAGGTGGGTGTGGGCTGCCTTTTGCTCCAGCTGGAGGAGCCCTGTGCTGTGTGCACAGGGTACCGGCAAAGGTCAGGAGGCCCTGTTCTTCCCTCAGCCTTGCTGTTAACTGTTGTGTAACAGGGAAGGACTTTGTTCCTCTGAGCCTCGATTTCCCCACGTGGGAAGCATTATTCCCCCCTGCTTTATCCACGATTACCACCAGAAAAGCCAACACCCCTGTGTGCAGGACTCTGTGTGCGGTGTGTGATGGGTCCATCAGGAAAAACATCGATGGCCTCCGGTTCAATTAACAGGAGCATGGTGCTCTTGGCTGCGGAGGTGAGAGTCAGTAGAGACGTTCGCTGGCCCTCTTCACAAGTAGTCACCAAGGCAGGGCTTTCAAGGAACGGATGAGAGAGGCCCTGATACTTGGTCCAGAAGAAAGAGGCCAGGAGAGTCTCAGTTGCCACCTCCAGATGTGCTGGGGCCTGGGATGAGTGCTGGAAAGCCCTTTCCTAACATGGAAGCTCAAGATCTCTAGAGGTGGAGGTGGCCATGCCACCGGGCGGGACCCTGGGATTCTGCACATGCCCCACCAGCCAGGCCTGCACGGCGAGGGGTGAGCAACCTGGCCCTGGGTCCCAAGGCTCCTGAGACCAATCTGCTCCTTGGGAAAAGGTGCCACTCATGGTCCCAGTCCTCCCAGCACCTGGTCCATGCAGGGGACAGGGCTCCCCATAGTCTGGAGAGCTCACTCCAGCTCAGTGACTCCTGAGATCCAGTATCCGGGCCCAGTGCAGCCTTCCTGCCCCAGCCCTCCTGGCCCAGGCCTCTGCTCAACAGAGCCCATTGAGGCCCTCTCCAGCCAGCCCCTCCACGGTGGCCTGAGCTCTCCCACTGCCTTCAGGGCCCATGTTAGGGTCCGTCACATGGAGCCACCCTCAGTCTCTCTCTCCTGGAGTGAGAACCACCACGCCACCTGTAGGGTGCCAGGAGCAGGAAGAGCCCATCCACCCAGGTCCACGTGGCAGGGCTGGGAGCTGAGCAGGCCGCAGCCCCACAGCCTGGGCCTGTCCTGGCTTCCCCGTTCCCTTGGCCCCCGCCCCCGCCCAGCTGCTGGCCTAATCCGGGCCTGTGGGAAGAGG
Source organism: Aplodontia rufa (assembly GCA_004027875.1). Classification (NCBI taxonomy): domain Eukaryota; kingdom Metazoa; phylum Chordata; class Mammalia; order Rodentia; family Aplodontiidae; genus Aplodontia; species Aplodontia rufa. The sequence goes on along the minus strand of PVKS010009993.1, from coordinate 25,973 downwards.
CCCGGGGCGGAGACGGAGGTGATGGGGAGGCCGCCCAGGGCTGCTGGATGCCTGGACACTGCAGATGCGGCTCTGGGCTCCTGCCTCAGGCGGATTTGACGAACTTGCTAAATTTCAATTCTCCGTGGCTTAAGGATGCTGGGCCGGGGCCAGCGTGTGCATTATCCTCAGCAGCTGCAGGCTGCAGAGAGCCAAAAGGTGGAGGCCTGGCTGGGCAGGGGGCTCCAGGGCCTTCCCACTCTCCAGCCTGGGGCCCAGCACCTTTTGGGGGCACTGCTCCCAGCTCCGAGAGCAGCCCAGGGTGCCAGTGCCGGGAAGGAACAACCAAGGAGAGATTCCAGGCAGAGGGGGCAAGAGGCTCCTTCCCAGGGTGGCAAGCTAGGCCCAGAAGGGGCCTTGAGTGGTCCTGGGATTGGGATGTTCTGCACCCACTCTGCCCTGGGCTGGGCTGTGAAGTCATCTAGGCTGCAAAACCTTGCTGTGTCCTCGTGGCTCTGGTTCTGGGGGCGGGAAAGAGCTCCTCGAGTGACAGTCCCAGCAAGAGAGGGGCTTGGAACCCAGGAAAGTGGGCTCTGTGTTCCAGCACTCAGCTCTGTTGAAGGATCCAGACCCCGTGCCAGGCACATGGGCCTGGGGACCCATCACTCAGCCCCTCTGCAATACCACCCCCAGCAGGGTGCAGGAGGGTTGGTTATCACACACATGGTAGCACCAGCGCACAGTGGGCCTGCGGGAGGGGATGGTCCCTGGGCCCCAGTCTGCTCCCCGGTGCGCACCAGGGCATGTTTTTGATGCCAGAGCCTCGAGCTCGGCTCTGTGCTCCAGACAATGAGTTTCCACACACGCACGCAGCAGCGCCTCAGCTTCCGGACGCCGCGTCTCCTGGAATAGCTGCCTTTTAATTACATGGAAAGGTCACCAGGAAAAAAAAAAGAAATGAAAAGCCGGAGTGGCTGGAAACTTCATCCTTCTGTCTAGAACTTTGAAACAAAGTAGCTGAGACACAGGGAGGGCAAAGCTGGGGGCAGTGGGCAGGGGTGCAGGGCGTGGGGCCACTTCACCTGCAGGTGGGGCAGACAGGTGAGCAGACTGTGGATGCCTCCCTTCCACCTGGCCACCCAGCAAACACCAGCCCTGAGGAGGCTTAGGGACTGGTGCAGGTGCCCATGGGGGTCACACGTCATGCACCCAGGACATTGATAGGTGAGGGGCACACGGGTGGGGGAGCAGACAGAGAAACCCGGAGGACTGCTCGCAGGAGGGGGTGCTGGCAGGGAAGAGGAGGTGCTGTCTCTCTCTTGGCTCAGGAACACTGGGGCAGCCCCTTCCCACTGCTCCACCCAGAGACCCTCATCTCAGGACAGTGGGGACGGGCAGCCCCCACCGCAGAGCCTTCCCTGCGTCTGCACACCAAGGGTCGATCCTGCTGGGTCTGGGGGACAAGCAAGGAATGTTCCAAGTGAGTGAGCTGCTCCCCTTTCTCCCCTTGTAAGGGGAATCAGAAGGTGGATTTAGGGTCAAATTAACAAAATGTGCCTCTTCCTTTGGCCCCCTCCGGGAAGGTTGGCTTAACAATACAGTTTAAAAATTCGATGAGTCACCTCTGTTATGTAAAAACAACACCCAAGGCAAATGTATACGCTCTCCACCAAGGTGGGGCCTGGTGGAGAACACCCACTCCATGCTTGCCTTTGGTGGGGCCCCGGGGGTTCAATCTTCTTCATAATGCAGATATTTCCCACCTACTCCACAGCGAGCAGATTCCTTTTATTATCAGGGAAAAGATTACATTGTAAGTAAAAGAATAATGTGCCGATATCAGTAATTACAGCTTTGAATTTTAACAAGCCCTTCCCCTTGTCCCCTCCTGTCCCCACCGTGGAAGGAGCAGTCTTCCCTTCCCAGGCAGACATTTCCGCACACGGCTGCGCACGCGGGCCGGGCGTTTGGTCCCCTGCTCCGTTCACTTAACATTAACGATAAGCATCGCCTTCCACCGAGACTTCATAATTATGGCCGTTAAGGGCTGCGGCATCTTCCTCCCGGCAGCCTGGATGCTGGCTCTAAATTCGCGGGGGGGAGCAGCCGCCTGCAGAGCTATTAGGGGGATGATTGATGGCTCACTCAGAGCCAGGCTAGCGCGGCTGCACACCCCCGGGAGAGCGCGTCGGCCTTATTAATCCTGTGTACCTGTCTGGCCTGGGAAACAACTGCATCGGCCTGGCAAGAAAAGCAGCCCAGAGCAGGCCTCCTGGTCACCCTGCTGCCCCCAGCCCAGTGGGGGCACCTCAGGGCCTGGCGGAGGCCTCGGGTGCTGGCTTTCAGGCCCCCTCGGCTCCCTCATGTCCAAGGTCCCCTTTGGCTTGTTGTGTGCCAGGGCTGCAGCCCTGTTTCCCCTGGTGGGTGCTGCGGGGCGTCCTCCCTTCCCTACTCTTGGCCTCCAGAACCCTTTCCTGTCCTCCCAGATGTGGCCAGGACCTGTCTGATCCACTTCTGCCCTCCTTGTCCACCCTCTACTGCACTGAGCAGCCTTGGCCGTGGGCACAGTCCCCCCAGAGCCGAGAGCAAAAGCCCTGCAGAGGAGGGCTTAGAACAGGGAGGCAGGAGTCTCCACTTTACCCCAAACCTCTCTCCTTTCCCCAATTTTTGGGCTGCAACCCTACCCACAAGGTAGCTGGACGGCCACCCGCAGCCCCCACACCCTCCACTCCACTGCCAGGACAGGACGGAGTGGCAGGCTCCCTGTTCTGACCCCTCCTCTCCACACTCAGGGGGCCTTAGCAAAACCTAGTGTAAGAATAAACAGCCTAAGGTGCCAGGAGGACGAGGTCTCAGCCCCACCCTGCCACCATGCCTGTCACCCGGTCGCCCCTGCAGAGGTACAGGCTCCCTGCTTCTGCTAGGAAGGAAGGAGGGAAGAGAGGAGGGAGGGACAGCTGGAGATGGCTTGTGATGGCTCCCAAGACCCAGTGGTGAATTTTCCAGAGCTTGCCTGGGCTGATTGTTAAACAGGCAGCTTAATCAGTGAGCACAGTCCACACCAGGGAAAATGAGTACCACGGATTGGGGTGGATCACTCCCCAGGGACCCTGTCGGCAGCTCACCACCAATACAGTCCAGATCTGGGGCCCTCTCTCCCCACTCAGCTGAGAGCTGTGAACGCACAGGACCAGCATCACCTTAAAGCCCACCATGGGGGGACCCGGTCACATCCATGGACCCTCACTCAGTCAACAAACAGGGCCCGACCCCCTCCTCCAGCTGGCCTGGGGAGCTGGCAGCCTGCTGGGGCTGTTGCATGTATGACGAGGTGGCAAAGTGCTTTGATGGAGAATGGCCACCGTCACTGGCTTCCTGAGGACACAGCAGGGGCGGCAGGGGCCCCTGCAGGGAGGGCGCTCAGTCACTCAGGTGACTCAGACTTCGTGCGTTTGTTCAGATCTCTGCTGTGGGCTGACGCACGGTCTGCAAATCAGTAGTGATCTCAAGGCCAGGCTGCACAAACAAGGCTGGCCTTCCTCCCTTAGCGAGGGGCCTGGAGGTGGGCGGCCTCAAGTTCCACAGCTCAGCGAGGCCCCCAGGGCCAGGCTCTGTCTCTCTCTCCATTGCTCTGCCTGTCAGATGGGTCACACGATGATGGTGGGAGGCCATGGGAGGGATCTGTGCCGTGCCGAGCCAAGGGGTCGTGGTTGGCGCGCCTGTCTGCCGGAGCCCTAACCCCACTCTGGACCAGGCACGGAGCTGAGCTGCGGGCGTCAGGCTGGGCGGGGGGGCTCTCTGCGTGAGGGGCGAGATAGTGTCGCGTCCTCATCTGTCTGCCACCTAATGAGCTCCATCACCAAGCTGCCCAAGCTGCTACCTGGCAGTTGTCTGGGAGCTTGCAGAAGCCCCTTAACCTTTTCAGCTCTCCTAAAGAGCAGAGGATGAGGGATGTCAGGTCCTGACGGGCCAGCCAGGAACAGGCAGGGACCTGAGCGCCTGGCTCTGTGCAGTCTGGGCAGTGCCCAGTCCTCAGGGACAAGAACAGCTTCTTAAATGCCCACACCAGAATCCACCTGGTGATTTAGTCAGAAGGGGGCTCGTGATGGGGTGCAGGAAGCCTGGTGCAATCTCAGCAACCCTGCTGGGTCCTGCCTGCTGAGCAAGTGGTCGAGCACTGTCCCTTGAGTCCCCAGAAGAAGTCCCAGAGACAAGGGTTCAAAGTGCAGTGGTTTACTTGGGAAGCAATGCTGCTGGGGAATGAGGAAGGAGACCAGGAGCCAAGGAGCAGGCCAAGGGTGCCTCAGTGAGTGGCCACAAGTCCTACGAAAGTCATCCCAGCAGGGGGAACTCTGTACCCAGGGGACACAGCCCACACCCTGCCAAGGCACCCAGGCTTCCAAAGGGCTGCTCCCGAGGGAGGGGCTCCACTCCCTGGCACGCTGGTCTTTCCTGGGCACAGCATGGTGCTACTGGGGAGTTGGGCCAGAGGGCAGGGGACACCCCACCGGCTCAAGCTGGAGCCCCTGCCATTGACCCTGCTGAGTACCCACGAGGCCTGCAGGAGACCTGCCTATCTCACGCTCACCAGAAAGGCTGGCCACTTGTACCTGCCTCTGCCGTTCAGAGGCCTCCGAGGGGCCGAGGGGCCCATGTGGGACCTCAGACACAGCTCTGGGAAGCACTGCTGTAGTTTCTGGGTGCTCCAGCACAGTGGTGGCTGCTTGGAACAGTGTCCGGTGAGCCGATCACAGTCTCCAGGGCACTGGCTCCCCAAATGCCTTCCTGAGGGGTATCAGGGAGGCAGTGCCTCGTTCCGGTTCTGCTGGGACGTCCCCCTCTCTGGCCACCATCATTGGCTTCCATCTCTTCCAAAGTGCACATCCCACGGTCTCCAGGATGGTTCTGTTGGTTTGCATGTTTATTCTCTGTCTCTCCTAGAAAAAGAACTCTGGGAGAGTCAGGTCCTTACCCGCCTAGTTCAGAGGCACTCCCAGAGCCATCACACTGGGCACACAGTAGGGCCTCAAGAAGTGCAGCATTTATTAAATGAATCGTTGATGGACTTCTCTGTACGGGATGTGGATTTCTCATGAGCTTATGCATCAAGGACCTAGCAGTGTGCCTGGCACATAGTAGGTGCTCAAGAAAATATCAGCTCAGAAAACATCATTTTCCTTCTTTTTTATAAAAGAGAGAGGAACAGTGTGAGAGAGACAGAATCAGTTTTATTTAGTTTTGCATGTGACTTTTATTGCTCCGACACTTCACTGCATATGTGGTGCTGGGGTTCGAACCCAAGTCCTCATGCATGCCAGGCAAGCGCCGTAACCATTGAGCCACCACTCCAGCCCAGCATCATTTTCTTTTTTCTTTCTTTCTTTTTTTTTTTTAAGAGAGAAGGACAGTGAAAGAGAGAGGGAGACAGAATCAATTTTTATTGAGCTTTTCACATGGCTTTAGTTGCTCTGACACTTAGTTGTATACATGGGTGCTGGGGTTTGAACACATGTACTTGCACACGGCAGGCAAGCGCCATAACCACTGAGCCACCGCTCCAGCCCCAGCATCATTTTCTTGACTAGCCATTTTCTGGGTAAGGAGACTGCACCCCAGAGAGGGTCAGGAACTTGTGGAAGGTCACACAGCCTGCTCTGGGGTAAAAGGGCTCAAGAGCCTGGGTGTCCTTGACCGCAGCTCCCTTCATTTCCATTTCACCAGCCGTGGTTCAGACCAGGGCAGAGTCAGTCTCTAGATTTGGAGGTAATAGAGGTAGAAGTTATAGCTCTGCTACTCCTCAAGAAAAATTAATTCCACCGCCAGGCATTTGTCCCCAAAGCTTTGGAATCTGGGGATCAAATCATGGCCCTGTCTGCTGCACTCTACTTCCGCATTTCAAAGCCGGATTCCCAGGTAAAATATCACTGTCCCAGCCCCTGGGCACAGCGCACAGCAGCAGTTGGAGTAATCTCCCTGGACACAACACAAATGGGATAGAGTCGCCCACCCGGTTTTCAATGAGAAAGTTAGAACAACAAAAGATGGAGGTGGGGAACAGTTCTGATTACAAGGAGCCCCAAGTAATCGCCTTCCGGCAGGAAGCCCATCCAGCCAGGCAGAGGTGGCCCCCACCCCATCCATCATCCGCAGTCAGACTTTGAATATTAAGTAAAGTTTTATTTATGGCTCTTCTTGCGGGCTTATGACTCTCAAGCGAGGCAGGGATAATAACAAACCCTCTCATACAAAAGTTAGGCTATAAAAAAATAATTAAGGAAAATTTTCCCCGCAGTACAGGCAGCCGGGAAGCCGAGTCCTTCTGCAAACAGACTCGGCGAGGCCTTCATAATGAAAGCAAATTACTCCCGGGCTGGAAGTGGCAGGCACTCTCAGGAACGGAAAGTCAGGTCGCCTCTCCCCTCCAACAGCCCCAAGAAACGGGCCCTGGGGAGGGCACAGCCAGGCACCCTGAAAAGATTCCTCCTAGGTACCGCATGCCCCTGGCTGAGTGCAGAGGAGGTCAGGAGGCCCGCAGGGCGGGGGATTGCAGAAAGCAAGGGACACAGATGTGACAGATGGCAGTAGACAGGCAGGCTGCTTGTTGGAAATGTCTTCTGTTCAGTGGGTCCCGTTTTGCCAGGTGGGGGACTGCGTGTGGGATGGGTGAGAGGGATCCGGGGATTCCAAGGGGTCCAAGGGTAAGATCAGGATGCACAGGGTGGCCCCAGCAGCCAGCACCCAGGACCCGTGCGCCAGAACAGTCAAGATGGCCCACCAGTTTTGCCGGCGCCCCCAAAGGCTCAGCATCTGGATTCTGGGTGGGTGGCCCCTGCCACCACGGACCCAGGCGGAGCGTTCTGTCCATGTGATTGTGGCTGCTTCCATGCTGCGTTCAGAAGACAGCCTGGTCCTGGCGTGCAAAACCGGGAGCACCCTAGGCCCCGGACAGAGGCAGGGGACTGGGCTCAGCTCAGTGCTCAGGCTGCAAAGCAGAAGCACCCACATGCGCACCCGTTGCTTGCTTGGATTCCGCTCAGTCTTCTGACGTGGGCCAGAGTCTCCACGTGGGCACTCATTTTAGAAATCTTCATTTAGTAAGCGCCATGGCATACCTACTTCCATGTTTAACCTGATTTGAACAGAACACAATGGCATCCCATCAATACATACAAATTTTTATGTATCAGTTAAAAATAAATTTAGAGAAAGACACAGTACAGCATGAAGAACATCATGGGCTGGGGTATGGAACAGTGTCACAGGCAGAGGGAACAGCATATGCCAAGGTCCTGAGACTGGAATGGATATTTTCCCCAATTGCTCTTTGCTATCTCTCAGAGAGACGCTAGCATTCTGCTCTTTCAAAAGAATGTGAGGGTACCTGGGGGCGTTTGCATATCCGCATACTCAACTGTGGCTTCCACCAGGCCCTTGCTGGTAGGAGGACACAGCCTAGAAGTGCTCCCAGGCCTCTGAATCCTAACTCCTCAGGCTTCAGAGCCCTCGAAGGGCCTCCTCTGAGCAGGCTTCTGACCTCCCAGAGTCCCAGGGCTGCGGGTGGCCTTCCTCACCCCAGTGTGCGATGTCCTTTGCCCCCTTGTCTGTTTGTCAGACTCCTCTTCACGCTTCAGGACCCGACCCCAGCATCCCCTCCTCTGGGGAGCCTCCCCCTGCATCCCAGCAGGCTTCTGTGCACCACATCCGGGTGCCACAGGTTTAAATGGCTTTCTCCCCAGGACTGTGAGAGTCACCTGCACCTGTCCAGGAGAGAAGGAAAAAGTGGAGGGTGGCAGCCGGTCATACCTGTGCACAGGCGAGGCCAGGGCTTGCCCCCTTGGGAGTCACACAGTGCCCAGCACCTGGCCGATGGTGGCCGACCATCTCTAGGGATCGGGGCACACAGGGAAGGGGCACGGGGTAGGACACATCCCCCACATGCCTCACGGACCTTCTGTTGGACCGACGTTCTTTCACGCAAGACCTTGCCCCCACCTGGGCTGCCCAGGGGCCCTGCTGCATGGGACGATGAGAGCCCATTCACCAGGTGAGTGGCCTGGTGGACCCTGTGCCAGGGGGCCTCCCACTGCCCCTGACATCTGGTGACTGGATTGTCTTCAAGGGCTGTGGACACAGGTTGGCCCCCTCTTGGGAGTGTGTGTGTGATTGCTGGGGTGTTGACTTCCCCATCCCACTATTCCTCCCTGCATCTTGGAGTGTCTCGTCCTCGATCGCCCCGTTCTGAGCAGGCTCTCAACACACTTCATCCTGGAGCCATTAGGAAGGCCAGAAGCCACCGCCTCTTCCCACGTCCCCAACCTGGCCATAGCCCCCTACAGATGTGTGGCATCCCAGGAGTGGAGCCATCTGGCTGGATGGTTGAGACAGGCCAGAGGGGTCTTGGGAAGACCCAGCCCATGCTGCTCAGGCTCCTACAGACCAAGGTTCCCCCTCCGTGAGAGCTCAGCTGCCGGGGACCATCAGAAGGAGCTGGCAGGGGGCTCAGGGGACAGGGGAGGACTAATCCCCGTGTCCGCCCAGCCAGGGAACATTTGATCTGCTGGCGGGGAACACGGGGACACTTCCTGCTTGCAGGCAGACAGCAGCTCTGCGTTTGTGCCCGTAGCTAATGGATGCTCCTCGGGCAACCCGCGGAATCCGGTCCCCAGGGCCCCGTCGCCTCCTGGAACGTGACGGAGTGGCAGAGATCATCCCAGGCAGGGTTCCCAGCCAACCCTCCTGAGCAAGCATGTGGATGACCGTGTCCAGTGCTGACTTCCGATGCCTGGGAAGGCTCCCTGCTCCATGTGGGGCGGGCTTGCCCTTTGCCCTGCCCAGCCTGGGTCCCCTTCCTGCACTAGAAGGCAGTCCAGTGACCTCAAACTTTCTTGCTTTAAATTCTTCAGATATGTTCTCACATATGTGCCCCCAGACAGATCCAAATGGCTCAGGTGCCTGGGGCCACACAGCTCACCCGGGCAATGTGGGGTGCTGGTGGGTGTTGGGGGTCCATGCTCCTGCCGCGGGCCTCAGGCAAGTCACTCATCTGAGGGGTGGAGGCGCCTCTTCACCTCCAGCCTCTACATACAGTGTTCCTCACCTACAGAATGGGGCAAAGACCTCCCCTCCCTGATGGCTACGCACTGTTCAGAGCTGTGATGGTGGCCAGTGTTCATGAGCTGGGATGGGGGACCACCATGGGTGAGGGGGTCGACCTCCTGCTGGCCTACTCCAAATGCCTGAGGTGGACTTGGAAAGTATGTGAACTTATCATTCTCCCCAACCATTAAGACGCAGAAAAAGAAGGCCTGTTATCCATTGACGTCGCTTCTACTCCCCCAAATTCTTCCCTGTGTTCGTGAGGAAGAGGAGCTCAACCCAGGCAGGGACTCAGCTTGTGTACTAGAATGATGATGGAGCCACTCTGACCTTGTGCTCTTTTTTCTTCTTTATCAATAACGTAAGAACGTAAGGAAGTCTCCGAAATAGAATCCTTCGCTACCCTGTCTCCGTGAATGGCTGCTACCCTTTACCCTGAAAGTCAACCATTGATAAGACCTGATCCACACCTAAGACCCATCCTTCCTGGCAACAAAACCCTCAGGTGACGGGTCCTTCCTGCCTCTCCTCAGCAGAACACCCAGGGCTGAGGCTGGGGGAACCGGAATTTTTAAACATTTCCCAGCTGGTTTTTGTACAGCCAGCGGGAAGACCTGCCCTAGCATTCTCAAGTCTACCCTGAACCAGAAACATGTGGGGAGGCCCAATGGGGACACACACACAGCACGCTCAGGGCCCAGGACACCCCTAGCTGCCACGGGACTCTAGGGAGGTCAGCTTTCCAGGCCTCAGTCCCTCTGCCTTCCAGAGCCAGCCAGGTGCACCTCTTCAGGACAGACCATTCTCCCACCCTCCCTCTGTCCCCTGTATTTCTTTGTCCCCACATCAGGTGTGTCCACGGCCTTGTCCGCCCCCCTGCAACCCCATCTGTCACTGTGCCCGTTTTCCTGGTCAGTAAACCAAGTGTCATGGAGTTTGAACCCGGCAGAGTGGCACGGCAGCTGCCTGGACTCAAGCTGGCCTCCTTGCAGGGAAGGTCCCCGCGCGGCCCCCTGCCTCCCCACCAGCCGTACTTCTCCCCTGAACAGCTGTTTGAGGTCTGCTGGGTGCCAGGCATTGTCCTCCATGCCAGGGGATGAAGACAAATGGGACGCAGCCTGCCAGGGGGGACAGATGCTGCGGCAAATGCTGCGGGGAGGAGGATGCTGGAATGAGGCTACTGTTGAGGATGTAGGGCCACAGGGCAGGAGGGCCATCACTTGGGGACAGGAATAGCGCGAGGGCACGGAAAGGCAGAAGGCCTTTGTCTTCCTGCTGAAAGCCCAAAGGACCATGTGGAGCTTCCAGCACGTTCCTCGCTGCTCTCGGTTTGCTGAAATCCCTTACCTCATGATCGCAGCGCCCGCATCTGTTTATGCACTCTTTGGAATCCGCACTGACAATATATTTGTTTAATTTCCAGCAAGAGGGGGAAGATTTGTCAGGGTCAGGGATACGTCTTGCATAAAACATTTTGATTAAACTCTGTTGGCCGGAGAATTGCGTTCCCCGTCATATTAGAGAAATCTAGTTGTTCCCTAATCGGAGCCGTGGCTGGCCAGCGCGCTCATGTTTGCCGTTCCTTTTCTGCCAGATGTTTCTGGATGTGAATTCCTCCCCAGAAGAGAACCCAAGGTGTCTTGGGAGAGGTGTCAGCTCTTGGGCCACGGGGGACCGCTGTGCACAGAGCTGGAGGATAGCCAGGGTCCCAGAGGGAGGACAGGAGGACGTCCTGTAGACAAGGCCCGGGTGGGAGTTATTAAAACCCAGGACCAGCAGAGCGGCTCAGCCATCTGATAGGTGTGGAGGCCCTGTGGGGAGTCTGCACATGGCCCAGATGCGGGGGTTATTGTGCTAGGCTGTGGAGAGCTGAGGCCATCTTTGGCCTTGGAAGAAGAGGCCTGCGAGGGGCCCTGTGGGGAGAGAGAAGCAGGAAGCCTGCCTCAGCCTTGACCGGCAGAGAAATCATTAGGCATGCGCAACCGTGTTCCCAGAGGCCTGAAGGAGGCAGGGGGCACACGGAGGTGAAGGAAGGAAGGGGGCTGTCACCAGCCCTGTACACGCTCAGCAGTCCTGAGCTGGGGCTTACAGAGTCAGGCAGCTTATGTGAGTTCACCCGGAAAGCAAAGGCCCAGGGACCTGCGCTCAACCCAGCCCAAGTACCACAGTGAAAACCGCAGGCCAGCGTAGGAGGGAGAGCGCACCTCGTGGCCCGCAGTGGGTGCCCCACGTGCCCCCGGGGACTGCATGATTCCTATCAGCCAGCACATGAAGGTCACAGACCCTTTCGCATCCATGGCAGACATCGCTGGTCAACCACAGCACCAGCAACCAGATTTGACTGACAAGATGGACCAGTGTGCTACCCTGAGCTGGTCCAGTATGGAAGCTACTGAGTACCGGATTTGCAAAGGAGATTTAAATATTCACAAACATACTAGATTTCCAAACATAGCACAACAAAATATATAAATTCTCCATCAGTTTCATGTAGATCCCATGTGCGAATGTGATAATGTTTTGGATAGACCATGTTAAATTAAATAAAACATAAAATGAGTCTCGCCTCCCCTCTCTCCCCTCAGTAGGAATGTGGCCGCCTGTACCCTTGGACAGCTCTGTCTAGGGCTTAGGTTGCTGTGAACAGTGCCCCTGGTGGCTGGGAAGGGTAAATTCACCCCACTAGGGCCATTCGACCAACAGTGACCCTGAGCAAGTCCCCTAGCAGCTCTGTGCCTCAGTCTCCTCATCTGTGAAATAAAGGCACTCACCATTCCCATCACTAGGATTGTAATTGAGCAGGACATGAAGCATGTGGAACAGCGTGGCAGGATAATAAGTGCGAGGCAAGCACTGGCTCTGTGAATGTCCTGTTGCTTGGGGACAGAGCCCAGTCACTTTCTCCCTGGGGCCACATGACCTTGGGTCCCACTCCAGAGCAGCCTCCACTCCTCAGAGGGATGATGGATGATGGACCAACCCCATTGTCCTCCAGCAAGAAGGGAACAACTTCCTGTCTTGCACTCCTGAAAAGAGTCCTCCGCTGGCTGGGCCAAAGCTACCGCTGAAGCCACTTCCTGCATCTCACTGATAAACTTCCCCATGGCCTCTCCTTTGGGTTCCTGCCTGCCAGGCCCCTGGGCCCTTGAACGCTGAGCCCCAGTTCTAATCTCTGGCATCCTCAAAGTCCCCTCTGCTTGCTTTCAGCCTCCTGAGCCTGTTGCCACAGCACGTTTCCTGACCTGGCGTTTCCAGGACAGCTCCTTAGCCAGGTCCTGCTCCCAGTGAGCTCTGAGCTGTGTTAAAAATAGTGGTAGCTGTGCCCTTTCTGACACAAAGCAAGTTAGGCTGGTTTTGAAGTTGCTGCAAAACTTAGAAAATACAGAACAATTATAAAGGGGGGGGGATTCTCTTTGAATGTCACCACTAAGAGACTAGAAGTGGTCAACAGCTCCCCAGGTTTCCTTTGTCATCTGATGGAAATACAAAACCAGCCACAGAGAGTATTGTAAATTTTGCAGGGACTGTTTTTTAAAAAGCAAAACAAACAGGTGAGTTAATTTTAACAATGTGTTTTATTTAACCTGCTTGCATCCAAAATATCACCATCTCAATATGTAATTAACATAAAAACATGAATACGTAATTTGCATTCTTCTCTTGTACTAAGCCTTTGAAATCCAGGGTGCTGCCTACATTCTCAGCCCATCTCAGTTTGAATCAGCTACATTTCAAGTGCTCAATAGCCCCAGAGCTGCCATATAGGACAGTACGGATCTGGGGTATTTGTTTTTGGTTTTTGGTTTTTGTTTTTTGTTTTAGAGAGGGGGACAGTGAGAGAGAGGGAAAGAGAATCAAATTTTATTTAATTTTATTTGGCTTTTTCATGTGGCTCTCGTTGCTCACACATTTTGCACACTTTGCTGTATATGTGGTGCTGGGGTTTGAACCCGAGTCCTTGCACATACCAAGCAAGCGCTGTAACTGCCGAGCCACCGCCCCAGTCCCTCTGGAGTGCTTTTTAAATCAAGTGGGCTGTGCATGAGTCTCACAATGTGGGACTGGCATGGCCTGAAAAGGTTGGTACTGGGGCTGGAGCTTGCCTGGCAAGCACGAGAACGCGGGTTCAAACCCCAGCACCACGTACACAATGAAGTGTGGGAGCAATGAAAGCCACATGAAAACCCAAATAAAATTGATTCTCTCTCTCTCACTGCCCCTCTCTTGGAACCCTGGGGCCCATGCCTGACTCGAGCTTGTTGATCACACAATCCTCAGGGCAGGCAGCATGCGTGGGAACCCTACACGGATCCACGCTGCCCCTAAGAACTCCAAGCTTTGTTCCTTAAAGAATAATGGAATGCAGCACGGGAGAGGAGCAAAGCAGGTCCTCGGTGCCACAACAGGGGACTGGGCCTCCCAGACTCCTGGAGCGTGAGACCCTCCGCACCGGCTTCGCTGTGCCCACATTCCCACACTTGCTGGAGTTTCCGGGCCGTGCCCTCTCCCAGCGGTTCCCAGACGCTTGGTGCTTCAGACATGACATCCTGCCAACTCGGGCTCTGTGCAGTGGGCTCCGTGTGTCTCCCAAGATGAAAGGCTGTAAAAGAAGATAAAAATAGTCCCCAGGAAAGGGACTGCTTCAGCTGGCCCACTTTGCCGAGTCCCTGTTTCATCTTTGATGTGAATAATTCATCCCTTTTAAACTACTGCTGTTGCGTTAGCATCATTATGGCGTTTTCTTTGATGAAGTCCTTAAAAAAAAACCCATAAACACCCAGCACAGTAAGAGGGGAGTCTGAAGATCGTCATTTAGAGTCATTTGCTAGGGCTGGAAACAGCAGCCGTGGCCCATGTGATCCACTTGTCCCCAAAGTTGACATATCAAAGCTGCCTTGGGCTTTCTCCCAGGCGCAGACTGCAGTGGGCAGGACGTGGCTTCCTTTGAAGAGTTCGTAGAGTGGCCCTGGAGATGGAAACTGCTCAGACTGGGAGACAGGTAATCAGAAAACCGCCCCGCCTCTGCCATCAGTCCCACTGTCTGGGCCCCTTGACTCAACTTCCTCCTGAGGACAGGCACAAGTAGACGGCTGGCCGTGGAGTGAGGCCCCTTGCTGTGTTCCTGGAGAAGCCAGAGAACATCTGGGGATTTATGATGATACAGATTAGAACGACCACCTCCACTTTGCCCAAGCCCTTACAAGGGGCCAGCGGCCCGCACTGCGCTGTGGAAACATCCCTGATCCTCGCAGCCCCGAGAGACGCCATCTCATACCCAGCTCACAGCCAGACGCACAGAGGCACTGCCGGCAGGCAACAGCTACCTGCTCTGCCGCATCCTCACACTCCCCAGAGGACCCTCGACGGCGAGGGTCACTCCGCTCACTTCTGACAGTCCCCATAATCTCAGCTGAGTGTGCAGGGCTGCGAGTTCCTGACCTGGTCCTAATGGGGGTCACCCTGAAGCCAGCCCTTCCACAAAGCCAGGCCCCCTCCCTGTGCAGGCCACCCGGGCGCATGCTAAACAGCAGATGTGGCGTGTGCTGGAGGGCTGCAGGTGCTGCCTGTGGGCCTGTGACACAGACTTCTCCAAACGAGCTCTTTTCTTTAAGTTGCAAGATTTTTATTCTAGAAAATTCTTATTCAGAAGTCCAAAATATAGATCAGATTTTCTGCAGATAGCCCTGGATAAAGAGGGAGGTGGCCCAGAGGGCCCTAGGACAGCCCTCTTGGGCAAACGGATCTCCTGAAACTCACTACTGAGAGTGGCTTCCTCGTCTGAGCGGATTGGTAAGCCAAGCCCTGGGCAGGTGGCTCGTGGGCGCCTGTGCTGAGCTTCTCCAGTGCCATCTGCTCTCCAGGGCCCCGGTTCACCCAACCCAGGTTTCCAGGACTGAGCCTGACCCCTTCCAAGCCCTGCCCCTCAGCCATCTTGTCCATCTCCTCAGCAGGGAGGCCTTGTCCCCTCCATCCCCAGCAGCAGCTGATGGATTCCAGGTTTTCCATTTCACTTTAGCAGAAAATGGAGCCCAGAGCTTTGGTTTGGCTTCCCACATGGAAAACCCAAACGGCCAGGGTTGGTGGGGGCTGACCAGGTGCCTCTGGGCCTCTGCAGCCTTCTTTCCAGTACAGCAGAGCTGGCATGGAAGGAGGCCCAGTGCGGACAAGGCTTGGCAGGGCCAGCAGTGGGGTGGCCAGCATGGCAGCTGCCCTCAGCTGCAGCCCAGGCCTTCCCGGGGTGGACCAGGGCCCCACTCAGGCCCCGTGGGAAGGGGATTGGAAACAATTTTCCTCGCTTTAAGCAAATCCACAGCCCTGAAATGAGCTCACTTCCTCCCCCTCTCAGAAGGGCCTGGGGAGCGAGCTTGTCTCCTTATATGGAGCCCAGGCCTGGGGCCCAAAGGCCCCAGAATCCCTGTCTTGGCCACCTGCCTCCCCCGCCCCCGCCTGAGCCCCTGTCCTCTTCCAAAGGTGGAGGCCAGCGCTTCTGGCCTCACAACGGCTCTTTGTGGGGCCCTGGGTCCCCAGCCAGAGGTTGGAGTGCAGTGCGGCTTTCAATCTCCTTGTGCTGAGGAGGGGGCTTCCTCCCAGCACCTCCCAACTGGAGAAGTCCCCACTGCCTAGGGACAGCTGGTGGCCCCAAAAGTCTTTCCCTTCCTCACCTCATGTAACCCTCCCCAAAGGCCCCGGTGGTGGGCAGAGCAGGATCGCTGGCCCATCTCAGGGCAAGACCGAGGAATGCTCTTCAGTGCTGGCTCAGCTACTCAGAGCCCACCGCGCCACGATTTCCAGGCCTCATGGGAATTCCCTTAAAAACCAGGCCCCTTTGTGCCAAGTGACTACCACCTGAGCCATAGGACCTTGCTCTCCCATAGGTTTAGGACCCCCCCTGCAGATGGGCACAGGAGGCCTGGGGGTGGCCGGGGCAGATCTGCCCGCACGTCCAGCAGAGGAGTCCTCTGGCCACGTCCAGCACCCAGGCTCAGGGCTGCTGCCCCTGGCCTGTCCTGGACCAAGGCAGGTGGATTCAACACATCATGGCCAGCATGGCTGCTGGGTTTCCCAGCGCGGTGCTGTCTGCAGCCAAGACAGAATGAACAGGGAGAAAAGTGCACGATGACCGGACTTGATTCTGGGTGGGGTCCTGAGTGCCTCTCCTTCCTGCTCAGGGTCCAGGGCACTGGTGGTCTAGAGTCCTAAAGGCGAGATCACCTGGAACAGAGGGGAGGGAGGTCGAGGCAACCCTCCTGCTTCCTGTATGTGTCCAGGAAGAAGGATCTGCTGCAGCCAAGGAGGGAGGAGGAAGGGAGGGGAGGCCTGGGAGGGGGAAGAGGCAGAAGAGAGGAGGAGAGGAGAGGATGGAGAGGGAGTGAGGGGTGCAAGGAGAACAGAGGGTGAGTGGCCCTCTGGAAGCCCCTGGTGTCAGAGCTGAGGGCAGATGGGGCCAGAGGCAGCATGGCAGGTGTCCAGACCCCTAGCCACTCCTCTGCATCCTGCTTTCGAAGCCCTTTTCTTCTCTTCCATGTCCCCGCGACCTCCTCTCTGGCCCCCTTTCCTTTGTCTCCCTGCAGGGCCTGAGCTGGGCCCACTGGCCACGTGGCACGTCACACCTCACTACCCACTCCTGAGATCTCCTGATCGCTCCCTGCTGTCCACAGGGTCAGTCCCAACTCCTCTGCACCGGGACCGGGCCCAGCAGGCTTCCAGGCACACCGGCACCCTGAGCCCTGTGTGCCCCATGTGTCTTCTTGCTGGAAGGTGCCGCCTGGTACCTGTTCTCCAGGACCTATCTCAGAGGCCCATCCCAGGGCTCTTCCCTGCTCCCCAGCTCAGCCTCTCCTAGTCTGGAAGCTGTCCTCCCCTGAACCACAGTTTGTCATACTTGGCTGCAGCCGGATAGGGTCCTCAGGGAAATACCAGTGACTCACTTTTCTTGAGCTTCTCTGGACCCAGTGAGAGTACAACTCAATAGATGTTTGTTGAATGAATATTGATGGAGATTGTCGAGTCTTATGTGTTTGCATGTAAGGGACCACTTTTTCTCCCATTGCCCCCACCAAACATCCACCTTAAAGGGGACCCCAAGGCTGGTGGGGCAGGTACCAGACTCTTGCCTTCTGACCCCTCACCATCCTGTAGCTCCTCTCTAGGAGGAGCGTGAGAAGGAGCAGGGGCTGAATCATCCCCTGGCCCCCCACCCTCAGCCCCTGCTGACCTGGGACCTACCTGAGTTCCTGAGAGCCAGCCTTTCCTGGAGCTGGCTCCAAACTATTGTGGGTGCTGGGAGTGCTGGGGTCCTGCCTCCTTCGCCCTCAGGTGGGATCCACTTGCGCCACCTCCTGGCAGGGAGCCCCATTTTCCTGCCCACACCTCCCTACTTGACGGACATCTTCCCAGGCTGCAGAAGCTGCACTGTCCTGTGAACGCACCGCCTGCTTCGGGGTCCTTTCTCCCCACTGCCTTGGGGGCCCTGGGCACTGCCTTTGTCATCAAACTGTCTAGGGTGCTTTCATCTCTCCTGAGTGCCGTTTGCCTCTCTCACGCAGAACTGTGGAAGTCTGTTCCCTTGGACTGACTTTCAAGTCGCAAAACTCCGCTCAGCTTTCATCTGCCTGGGTGGGGCCTTACCTGGAGGAGCGGGCGGGAGCGAGCCCTGCTGACCTGAAGGAGGGAAGATGGAGGTGGGCGCAGAGCCCAGACCGCTCTCCCCAACTCCCCCGCCCCATCTCCCAGCAGGAGCCCAGCCCTGGAAGGGCTCGGACCAAAGCCCTCCAGAGTCCAAAGTCAAATCTTCGTGCATTCGCAGAAATCAGGCGTCTTGGAGGAAGTCGCTTTGGTGGAGGAGCAGGGACGGGGTTCGAATCCAGCTGCACATGCATGTCTCAGGATGCTGAATTTGCCAGCCATGCTGCATCTGTGACATTTGTCAGACTCTCAAAATGGACAGTTGCTGTGATTTTGCTGTCTTTCTACATAGTCACCCTTGGCGTGACTCTATTCTTTCAAAGAGGAACCCCAAATGGCATTAGCTGGAACGCCACCCGGCTGGGTCTGCCCAATCCCTGTAGCATCTCCTGCATGGCCTTGGATGGCCACCTCCTTCCCCATGCCTCAGTTTCTCACCTTGGTCCCCCGGGGGTCTCTGAGGATGAGCTGCATCAGGAAGTGTCCCATGTGCTCCCATGGAGGCTTGTGGCTTCAGTATGTCGCCCATCGTTGAAGTTCATTCCCGTGAAGAGGTCCAGGGCTTCCGCCAAGGAGGGCATCAGGACAAAGGCTCAGGTGGCTCCTGTCCCTCAGCAGTGTGCAGCTGGAGGAGTCCATCGCTAAGGATAACCAGCTACCTGCTGTTTCAGCGTGGCCCTGGGACCCAGATGGCCAATCCTGCTGGGCAGCGGCTCCTCCAAGCTCCAGCCCAGGAAGGCTCAGCCCCATCTTCACTCACAAACTCTGGGCCTCGGCCAGGGCCAGCTGTTCCCACACATGCCCACTTTGAACCCCCTCTTCAGACATCCTGGAGCCCCACTTCCAGATGAGGGAGCAAAGCTCAGGGGTGAAGCAGGTTTCTGGGTGCCACCTGCCTGCGTGAGCTCGCTGCCTGGGTCGTATCTGATGAGAGGCTGCCCTGCCGCAGGGCACAGGAGACCGTGGGGCCACCTCAAGCTTCCTCACTCTGCCCCACGCCATGGTAGACTACCGATCAGTCCAAGAGGGAACCTGCAGCGTACACAGCAATGACTTGCCCTCGGGGCACAGGCTCTGGGCGCTTCTGTTCTGCCTCACCTTGCCCTCAGTGGAGGCTCTGATCTGAGACCAGTAGCGGTGCCCACCCCGGAGCTGAAACTCCACACCCCTGTAACCCCTAGTCCACCGACCTGGAGCCCGGGCAAGCGGCAGGCCCACTGGAAAGCCCAGGAGCGGGCTCCAGAGTGCTGGCTGAGGCAGACACTCCTGCCCCAAGTCACCATGTGGGGCAGAGGCACTGGGATCACGGAGGCACCATACAGGGATTTCTTAAAAATGAAAAGGAGCGGCGGCGGAAGAGGCCACTGCACCCGTGTCCCCCGTGAGCGTTTCCGTGGCTTAGCTTCAGTCTGGCCTGGACATTTCGACACACCGTTGGTTGAGGAGGATAAATACAGGCCCTGGGACCTGGAGGACAGATCTGGAACACCCAGCCACCCAGTCCTGGGAAGCCATGGAAATAAATGTGGAGCCCGCTCCCAGGGCCTGGGTGTCCACCATGACCCCAGGCAATTCTCCTCTCTGGGTCTCTGGGTGTCAGCTTCGTCATCCTGACCCCTCCCTGAGTCCACTGTGAAGGGTCCTCTGCTCTGACTCCTGGAGAGGAGGGTTGGGTGCCTGTTGGTCCCAGGGTCCCTCTCCCAGCCCTGCAGCCAAGGCCTCCACTGCAGGGCCCTGGAGGGAGGCCAGCACCTTACTAAGACAGAGGCACGGGCTACACTGCCCGGGGCCAGTGGCTGCTGCGGTGCCCTCAGGCCACCAGGGGGCAGAGGCGCCCAGGCGAGGCAGGAGCCCTCGCTCCAGTGAGCCAGCCGGGCAGCTGGTCCGAAGGGGGTGGCGGGGCAACAGCGTGATTGTGCCTTGCAGCCCTGTGTCCCAGGCTGCCCTCAGAGGGTGGGGACATGCTGTCCAGCCCTCCAGTGTCCGAGTCAGGGACCCAGAGTTCGGGGCTGGCCCCAGCTCCCTGCCCCGGCTTGGGCTGTGGAGGAGACACTCGCCCAAGAGGGGAAACTGAGGCCTAGACCGGCCGTGGCTCCAGCCTCCACTCTCGGGCCCGCTGGCCCGGTCTGGGGTGACTTGGCCTTTCGTGGTGGTGGAAGTGCTGCTGAGGATTTCTTAATTCCCCTCTGAAAAAAGACAGGCTGTGCTTTGTGCAGAAATCGTTATTCAAAAATTACAGACTCTGGTTGTTTCTATGGAAACATTTCTCACCTTATGCAAATGAATCAAGAAGCATGAAAACAACGCCTTCCCTTTCTGCCCGCTTTCTTCTTTGGGGAACCTTGAAAAGGAGCCACTGAAAGCTCAACCCGCAGGGCAGGGCGGCTCCTGTGGCCCCGGCCAGAGAGCGGGTTCCTCGTTAACCCTGGGCCTTTGCCAGGGACTGAGCCGCCACTCCAGGTCCCCGCCAAAGACTCAGGCCCAGCTACGGTTACTCCTGCTCAGATTACAGCCAGTGGTGGGTGGCAAATGTCCTGCCAAGCTCCCCCACCTCCAAAGGGACCCCTGCTGCCCACCCAGACTCTCAGGGAGGCTCCCAGAACACAGCTGGAGGGAAGGCACCCTTCCCTGCGCCCACTTCCCCCAGGACAGAGGGTCAGGCAGCCTCTCCTGCTGCCCATTCAAAGCCCGGCAGGTGTCTCCCTGCTGTGTGACCTTGGACAAGTCCCTCTGCCTCTCTGAGCTACGCGTCCCCTCCCTCCAGCTCAGCATAGAGATGACAACACCAGCTTGCAAGCGTGACAAGATCCTTAGGGACTCAATCCGTGGGACCCCAGTTGCCCCCAGGGAAGGAGGCAGGTGAGGCACAGGCTCCTGGATATGTGGGGTGTGGTTGCCCTGGGGAATCTCACCTCGAGGCACCCTAGAACCCTCCTGCTGGTGGCTGAGCAGCCACCAAGGAGGAAATGTGTCACAGCAGCAGGACGCAGACCTGGCAGCCAAAGACCTGCCTGGGCTCCAGTTCCAGTGCAGAGCTGTCCTCACTGTGAGTCTTGCTGGCCTCAGTTTCTCCCTCTGTAGGAAGCACCACCACCTCCTGCCCACCCCACAGGCTGTGTGGGACCCAGACAAGGTGCTCTCAGTGCCCCCCTTGCCAAACTGTGCCTCCAGGGTGCTGGCCATGAGTCCTTGGCCATGACCAGACATGGAAGCTCTGGTTGGTGGGCCCCTGGGGCACCCTGCTCCTCTTCCTCTGCCGACCTCTCTGCACTTCTCCTAAAGGGCACACCCTGAGCTCTAAGGCACCTGCTAAGCACCGTTCTGTGTTGCCCACACACATCACATTTGAGCGTGAAGCTGTGGCTGCTGCTGTTATCCCACTTAACAGAGAGAAAACAGAGAGGCTAAGCAACTTGCTCAAGGCCACACAGCTAGTGAGCGGGTGGCTGGAATCAGAAACAGCTGACCCCAGCCTTAGGGCCACACACTGACCTCCGCACTATCCTGACCCTGGTTTGTATCTGGGAGCCACAAGTCTGTCCAAGGCACACAGCACTGAGGCTTAAGCACTGAAGAAGACACTGAGAGATACTCCCCTTTCTTCTCCAAATCAGACCTTTATCCTCAAAGCTGAAGAACGTGGCCTGAGGGCCCCCTTTCCAAAGAAGTCCCCCAGAAAAAGCCCCACAGCATTAGGAGAGGAGAGGGCTGCTCTGTCACAGAGTTCATCAGCGTCCCATCTGGCCTACTGGGGTCTCTGCGCTGTACCAGTAGGGGCTTTCCTCCGCCCCAGCCCCAGTCAAGAGACAAAGGAGTATCCATCCGTTGATGCCCCCGGATCAACAGGTGCTCTCTAGACAGGGAGTTGTCCACACTTCCCTCCAGCTCTGCCCCAGCAGATCTCTCCTGGGGGGCGCGAGAGGAGATTCAAGGAGGACGCAGATAGAGGGACAGGGAGGGGTGGGGGCAAACTGACACAACCCTTTGGAATATCAGGGACAAATGTGAGTTGCTGGCCAAGCAGGTGCGGCAGGAGGCTGAGGACGTGCCAGCTCCTCACTGGACCCCCAGCTACGGGCAGATGTGCTCAGGCCCTGACCTCCTCAAGAATTTCTGGGACCCAGTCAGCACCAGGGACACCCCAGGGACAGAGGGCATCAAGGCTGAAGCCCAGCTAGGAGCGGGCCTGCATGCTTGTAATACCATCTGTTTGGGAGGCTGAGGCAGGAGGATCACAAGTTTGAGGCCAGCCTGGGAAAACTTAGTGAGACCCTGTCTCAGAATTCAATAAAAAGTGCTGGGGGTGTGGCTCAGTGGTGGAGTCTTTGCATATCATGTGTGAGACCCTGGATTCCATCCCCAGTACCTGCCCAGCCAAAGGAAAAAGGTTAAGGCAAGATCGCTACAGCCCAGTTAGGTTGGAAGTGAGGCCCAGTGCCTCACTTAGGCCTTTTCACACCCAGAAGAGGGAAGGAGGAGGAGCGAGGGAATAGAGCAGGACTCCCAGGCGCAGAGTGGGTGGTGGGGCTGGAGGTTGAAGGCTAGGGGTGGGCTGGGCCTCGAGAATTTCCATGCTCCCCGGCCACACCAGGAGTCTTGACCTTGGCCACTCCCAGAAGCCTGTGACTCAAAATGGACCATCTTCCTGCCCTGTCCTACTGGGTCAGCAGTAAGAACATTAATCAAAACAGCACAAGTGAAAAATCATGAAGAAAGCTCAGGAACGGGGCCATGGCATAAACGAAACCACGGCCCGGCAGGCTGAGAAGGCGGATTCCTGGCAAGGGCCTGGGGGTGGTTGCCACAGTCCCTGGCCGCCAGCTGTGAGGTCCAGCGTCATGGGGGCAGGGCTTCTCCTTGGCCCCTCCAGCTCAGCCTTGGGCACGGATGTGGGCCCTTTGTCCCTCAGGGCTCTGTCTCCCCGTCCTTTACCACTCTGCTGGATTCTCGCTCCCAGTTCACGTTCCTGTCTTCTGTCTCTGTCCTACTGGACCCCAACTGATACCAAAAAAGGGAAAACGGTCTCAGGAGTGGCCCAGGTGCAAGATGGGGACTGTTTGGTCACACCTTTGGGCCTGAGCACAGTGCCAAGCTCCACGTGACAGGAGCGTTCACAGAGCACATACGAGGTCACCTGTGGCCAACTGCCAGGAGAGGCTCAGGCCAAAGGGTCCCAGCGCAGCTGAACTTGACCATGACAGCAGGGACTATGGCTGTGAACACTGGGGTGGGTAGGGACCCTTCCCAGTGTCCTCGGGTACTTAAGAACAGGGTGACAAGCTCCTGCCCTTGGCCCGTGACACGAGAGTCACAGAGCTTCCCCCACGACTCCAGGAAGCACCTGTGCTAGTTTATTTGAGGCTGGCAGTGCTAACACCAGCTTCTCACATGAAAGTCAGGGTTCCCACTGGTACAGAATGGGACCGGTGATTTAGCACGGGAAGCCCTGCTCAGATCCAAAGGGGACAGTGATCGTGAATGCCCAGATCCTGCCAGCCTGCCCCCAACCTGTGGTAGTGTATTTTTCTTTCTTTCTTTCTTTCTTTCTTTCTTTCTTTCTTTCTTTCTTTCTTTCTTTCTTTCTTTCTTTCTTTCTTTCTTTCTGTACCAGGGATTGAACCCAGGGGCCCTTAATCACTGACCCACATCCCCGGACCTTTTTTAATTTTTAGAGGGAGTCTTGCTAAGATGCTTAGGGGTCTTGCTAAGTTGCTGAGGCTGGCTTTGAACTTGCGATCCTCCTGCCTCAGCCTCCTGAGTTTCTGGGATTATAGGGGTGTGGCAATGCGCTCCGACTTGTGATAGTATCTTGACTTTCATGTGTGAAAAGTCAGTTCTCCCTCTGCCTGAAAACCCCGTACAAACACCCAGGGGGTGCCCTGAGAGGGTGCCTTTTCCCCTGGGGGCCACCTCGACTATACCCCAATGCCACCCAATCCACAACTGATGTCCCATCAGCATGGACCCAGGGGACGGGCACGTACTTTGACCGCCAAGAGTTTAACCACCAAAAAATTTGCAAAACTTTGCTTGCGAGTGCCGCTGTATGCAGAGCTTTGGCAGAGTCCTGGGGAGCGGGGTGGGAACAGACTCGGGTGTCAGACGATCAAGGAGACAGAAGCGCAGCACTGGAGCAGCCAAGCAGACTGGCGCAGCTGCGCTTCCTAGAAGATCTGGGTTGAATGTGCTAGCTCGGTTAGCTACGTGTTAATTATCTATTGCCATGTCACAAATTGCCACCGACTTAGAGGTTCCAAGCAACACGCATTTACCCACCTCACGATTTCCACGGGGCAGCTGGATCATTTGTGGAGGTTTCGCAAGAGGCGCAGCCAGGGCTTAGCCAGGGCTTTACGGGGGAGCAGGCCACCTCTCAGCTCACTGGCTGTTGGCAGAATTCCCTTCCCTGCGGGATGCTGCACTGGGGGCCTCTGTCACTGGCCGGATGACCCCGAAAGCTGCTCTCCTGTCCCTTCCTGAATCAGAAGCTGCAGACTTCGGAGGTAACAGAGCCTGCCAGCATAGCAGAGGTCACTGTGGGGTGGAACCTGATCACAGAAGTGACCTCCCATCCTTGCATCACACTGCATGGGTCAGAAGCAGCTCACTGCGTGTCCACACCCAAAGGCGGTGGGATTCAGCTCGTAGTGGGGACTTGACAGTGTGCACGGCTGCTTGACCAAAACTTGGGCTCAGTGACAGCCTAGCATGAATGAGTCTCATACCCGCTGGCTTCCCTGGAGTGCCGCAGAGGAGGGAGCTCAGAGGCCTTGGTGCACAGGAAGGCTGGACTGCTGAACAGAAGTCCCCTGTCGTGGTTCCTCATATGCTGGAAGCTTGGTCCCCATTGAAGTGGTGTGGTACCTGGCTTAGTAGAAGGTGCAACCCTCAGAAGGGACTAGGACTAGTGTGGCTCCAAGGGACCCTGGCTACCTCCCAGGTGAGCGAGTTGGAACAAAAAGAATGCATCTGGCTTCCTGCGTTGCCATCGGCCCTGAGGCCCACGCCCCAGCTCAGTCGGCACCATTCCTATGAACTCCAGGGTGATGAACCTCTGTTCTTCGTGCCTCACCTGGCTTCAGCTATTCTGTTACAGCAACAGAACATGCACTAAGACGGCCCCAAAGATCCTCCCTTCATGAAGGCATTGAAAATCCATGAGTGAGCAGAGCACACCTCCTTCAACGTCCCTGCGGTTGCCTTCCTTTTTAAGCTTAGGCATGGCCAGAGAGGATGCTGCTCCTGACACGGTGGCCCAATGTCAGTGGGAATGACAGCAGAAGCCAGGTGGCGGCACCTCCCTCTAAAGGCCAAGGGGCAGACCCAGGGTAAAGGAGGGCAGGCTGCTCAGGCCACCCACTGCCTTGGCCTTCAGAGACCTTTGGTGGTTGAGACCGTATCACAGTGTCCCCAGGAATGGAGATGGGCCACCTGCTGCAGCCCTGATTTAAACAGGAAATACAGTAGGAAAAGCTCAAGGTCTGAAAGCCACGAGTGTGACTTGAGTTGTCCCAGTGGAGAGTCCCAGCCTCTTGCCCCAGGTCCAGTCAGTTCATATCCCCAGAGTGACTTGGTTGGAGGGGAGGGCGTTGTAGCAGTGCACAACATAAACCTCCCTGCAGCGTTTCCCGGAGCGAGCTACGACCACACGGTGCAGGGAGCCAGCAACGGGGAGCCCTACACCTCCTGAGGATTGCTAGACAGTGGCTCTGAACTAATGCCTGGTCCTAGGACCCAAAGTGCCCCTTGGCCCATCAGTCAGGGTGGAGGGTGACAAAGGATGAGTGACAGGAGTACTGACTCAGCTCGGATGCTCAGTGGCCAGCTGGTCATGTCCCCAGTTCTTAAACGTGTGGCCCGAAGAGATGCTTAGCAACTGACCAAGACCCCACACCGCTCTGGGATGTGGGGAGTGAGGGCCACCACGAGCAGCAGAGGGCGTCCACGCAACTTGCTCTTGCACCAAGACAGGGGTTCAGTGGTGCCACATCCCAGGGGACGTCAGAGATGAGCACAAGGCAAACGTGGTGGCACTTGTCCCACCTGGGGACAGCTCATCAGCCTGGCTATGCAGAGGTCAGAAGGGACAAGTCTACCAGGGGACACCAGGGTGACTGAACTGGAAGATGGGACCACCACCTGGCTACTCGGGACTCCTTATGCCACTCATTAACATTATAAGAGAGAGAAGTGAAGAAGGAGGAGGGGAGGAG